>VYXC01008047.1:989234-1134968 GCA_013397175.1 Platysteira castanea
TATATATATATATAAACAATTTTTTAAAAAAGGTTTTCTGGTAAGATACCTAACTTAGCACTTGCTGCTGACAGCCTGGGCTAGACTAAAAATTTAGAGTGGCTTAAACATTTTAAAGAGTAATAAATCATGACTGGGATCCACTGTTCTGTCAATATTTGAGACAGAAACAGTGCAGAGAGCTCTTCTCTTGTAAAACTGGAAATCACTGACAGTCCCAAAGTTAACTGGCTTTTGGGTAAGTATTCTTACTTTCCAGCATTACAGTTGGGAGGCCAAAGACTTTCAGCTGTTTTGTAACACTTCCTACAGATGTTTCACGCCAGAAAGCCCTACCATTTGCCTGAATGATTTATACATCAGAATTTATGCTTTAAATATTATGAAGTATGTCTTAAAAGTAGAGCCATGGCTGCATGGTGCTTGTTTTTGCCATGAAAATCTGTTGCCTAGGAAATGACCCCCTTCTGCCATCATAGGAATCCAATGTGTAATTATTCTTAAGCAGTTACTAAAATGTGAATTTAATGCAGTGGGATGAAAATGTTTAAATTGCGTAGAAGTTTAAAGGAGGAAAAACACATTTATGCTGGAGTGAATCCTGCCTGGTGTTAATGCTGCCAAGGGAAAAATACATACAATAGATGCTGTATAAAATTAAATATATCTTAACCGAATGATAATTGCTTAATTTATTTTATTACCTAAGAAAAACTCAGCAAAACGACTACCAATAAGTGTGCACTGCAAAACAGAATTAATACTGGAATTCATGGGCAGAGTCACAGAATCAGCTCCTCTACAATCCTTCTAAACACATGTCTAACCAAAGCTGACACACAGCAAATAGATACAGAGAAAATCTGGAGAAAGAAACACTGTGAAATATAACAGCAAAGCTCTTTTTCTCAGTGAAGATCTCAAGGTTTGGCCCTTTAAAATTAAATAAGCAGAGATAATATTTAAATAAATGCATCCCTAAGAGAGAAAAAAGCGCAACATCTTCATGCCATTACTTAAAGCACTTTCACACTCTATTTTTAAATCTTCCACCACAAAAACCACTCTAAAAATAAAGCCTGATAATAAACTAACCCCAAGGACACTAGTGGAAGCATGAATTTTATAGCTTTAGTTTTTTCACACCTCCTTTCCCTAGCAGACCTTGGTTTTGTGTTCTTCCCTGCCTTCATTTCTGGTCTGGTACACGGGTACAGCTCTTCTTGCATGCTTGGAGTGGGAAAGTGACACAGGATGCCCCCAGAGCCGAGGCTGTGGCTCAGTGGTTTCCAGAGCACTTATCTGGTTTCAGTAGGAAATGTTTAAACTGAGACATTGGGATTTGAGCTCTCAAAGCTCCTTTTGAACTCAGAAACTTTTAGAAATGAATGGCATCTTTAAGCAGAGGAAGAACCAGCATGTTCCTGCAGAATGGGAGACATGTATATATGGTAAATTCTTCTCCAGCCCCCCCCAGCACACTTGTGCTGACAGGGAGAGACTGCTCAGCACTACCTGGGACTTCTGCCTGCTTCCACCTGATAAGGGAACACGTTCTACAGTGAATTAATCTTCACTGCACGACACAAAGCATTAATCACAACAGCTTACCTGAACCACAATAAAACACTACTCCAGATAATTAACGTGTGCAGATGTCAAGCCCGCCTATCTGCTGATTTTGCAAAAGCTTCACCGTATCCCAGCAATAAATACACTTAAAATATGTAAGTACTCTGTAAAAATATGTAAGAACTCTGTAACCTAAGGAACTTCACCAGCAACAACACCAACGTTAGATTTTACCAGGTACCTGAGGGGCTTCAAATATTTAAAATATTATGGACAGCTCTTGCTGACTGCATTCAAAATAGTGTAGGTGAGCAGCAACAGGGATAACAAAAGGGCTACAGTGGTGACCAGGGAAATTATGAGATCCCAAAAGTGTTTGAATAGTGCTGTGAAAGTTGAGAGACAGCACAACAACTCACTAGAAATTCATTTAATTAGCTATGAGAGAATAATTAGAAGGGGATATTGTGGTACAGTGGATGTGCACAGACAATGAACTCAGACAGGAAATTAAGAAGGACAATCATCAGACGAGTGAAGGTCTAGAACTGTCCAAACAGGGAGCAAGGAGTCAGGTGCTATACAAAGCTTCCACTTTATGAATTTGGATTTACGTTTTCAAGGAAAAAAATCCCTGATTCTATTTAAAAGAACTTTTCAATGCATGAAATTTTATTTGTTAAAAAGCACGTGCAGCACACTTTCGGAAATTGCCCAGGTACCCGTGTTCCTGTTTCCGGCCAAAAACTGTCTGGAAATTTCACTTCAACAACCTCGGGAATTGTCCGTTCTGGCAGCAGGAAGCCTGGGAGATCATCCCATTTACAGAACACCATATTAAAAGGTTAAATCACTGCTCTAAATACATGGTTACATTTTGGTGATATTTTATAGACATGAAGCATTTTTTGACAATTATTCCGTGAGTGTAGAAATGAATGCACACCTACACTTCATTTAATATACAGAGAATTGCATTCCCAACTCAGAGCAGATGTACAGAAAATATTGTGTCCCCATGTCATTCCTGATTAGCCAATTCCTGTCATTTTAAGGCAGTAAGCTTGGGATTTACACTGGAGTTGCTGCCAGTTGCTGCAGCTCAGCTGCCAGACAGGGAGGTGGTGTCTTCAGCACAGAGGTGGTTCTCAGGTTGTGCCAGCTGGACCCCAGCGCACAAGTCTGAAAAGGGAAAAAACTGCCACAACAATCCCACAAAAGGAATTAACTCTCTGTGATCTGCCTTTCCCCTGTTCAAGTCAGCATCTTCAGAGAGAACTGATGCTTTAAGAGCAACACAAATCACACCCAGGAAGAGAGGCACCTATGGAACAGCACGTGTCTACAGCAAACCTGCACACCAAGGTAAACCTGGGGGTGTCCCACAAATCCCTCTGGAGGGTGAGAGCAAACACCACCACAGCACCCTTCTTCCTGGGGTCTGTTCAATGCTCCCTCCTTAATGCTAGTCAGGTGATTCCGTTTTAACTCTGGCATACCAGCACACCTCCTTCTAATAAATCCTTTATTTGGTTTATATGAAGTGCTAATATTTGGGTAACAAGAATGATCTTTTAGGTAACAGACCTTGCTGCTGCTGGTGGGAAATCAGGTAAGCACAGAGCACTGTTCTAATATTTGCACAGATGAGAAAGGAGGTCACGACGTGTCTCCATTTACTCAAGGTACTGTTCCTGCTGACGTCAGAAGACGGTTTGCATAAATATGGCAAAGAAGCAGGATTTACCCTCCAGCAAAACGTCTAGAAACATTCAGTTTGATTGGACTAGAAAAATAAGAAGCCTTAAGAGGAAAATTAGAAGTGTTTGAGAGACAACATTGACTGTGACATCGATTTCCTTCAGGAAGACATCACGGTGAGAAGGTTTCCAGGGAGAGGTGAGGGAGTACTTTCAGTTAACCTCTAGACTTTTGGGTCTTTTTTGACTTTTTTGATTCACAATCTCTGGACCCAACAATCTTTTTCATATTAGACCTGTTTTGCAGCATACTCTCATGCCTCTAAAATTTCTATGGTGTAAACACATTAAAACCTGGGCTAATAACGAGGAAATGTGGATTGGAATAAAACCGGATGCAGACACAAACTGAATACTATTTTTTAAGACTTGTGGTGGTAGTGAAAATCTGAAAAGATTTGTGCAGGAGTTCTTTCACTGGTTTTGGCAGAATGCCCAGCTAAGTCCTGACAACACTTGAGATGTTCAAAAGGGAATTTTCTGTGATTATAGCACGAAATACACTGAGCTGATCTCACATCTTGCTTTGTATGCCACTTTATTCAAAAGCAGAGGGCTAGACTTAATAGTACTATTAACTGATAGAATTATCATGCTCTTAGTTCCGCTGTCCCTGATTTTTTCCTTCAATTTCACATTGTGGATGCTGGCAAACAGCCACTGTGATAGTCAGGTTTCTGCTGAGTGTTGCATACCAGAGCAACTCTTCTGTCAATCACACACACTGCAAAGCAAACACGGAAATCAGCACCATCCTTCTTAACCTGATACCAACCAAACACATTTAAAAATGCACCACATGATGTCTCACAGGCCTGTATGATCCAAAAAGCAGACAGCTGGGAAAGCAATTGGATTTTGAACGAAATTTTGCTTTAGCATGTAGGATAATCGATTACTTGAGTATTAAACCAGGAACCAAGTACAGCAAGAGTGTAAGAACCACTGACCTTTCTTTGCTAGGTTGCTGTTGGGTTCGTACTTCTCAATCAGCACTTGAACTTGTTCTTGTTTGAGTGGTGGATAAAGGATCTCATTTAATCGTGGATCCCGTTGCTTCAAATTTATAAAGTCCATCATCTGATCCACAGTAAGGTAGGGTTTGCTCTTGGCACCACTGGAGAGAAATTAAAGCAACAGCAAAGTCATTAAAATACATTGCCTTGAAATCTTGTACCATGTCTGAAACTTCCCAAGGAAATTGAAACAAGATTCAAACTGTCATACAACAAAAACATCGCTCCACTGTGTCCCTGGACTAATTTATTTTGCCAAAGACTCTTCATCAGACATCTAGGAGGAATATCTTTGACAATGGTCAGCATTATAGGCATCAATGGGAAGACTTTGAGCAATGCTAAAAGCCTTTCATTCCTCTGAATTCTTGGAATTGAGCTACTTAAAAAAGTAAAAGAGAAAACGACTGTGGAATTCAATCCCGAGCTTGCCACAAACACTCTGCTGGCATTCCTGGCCCAACTATTTGGGTTTACTGCTGAATAACAGCAGCCCTGACTTCACTATTCTAGTAATTTGTGTGAGTCTTTTTTTTATAAACCTTCTAAAACTGTAAAGCCGGCAAAAAGATGCCTCTTTAGAGAGTCAACAAAAAGAGCAGAGTTTGGGTACAAGTTGTGCCCAGATGGAAATGCAGGAAGCCTCTGAGCCAGGTGACGAGCTCAGGGTTGTCTACAGCACTCAGGACTGGCCTAGTTCTGCCGTGCCAGGGAGCACTGGGAAGCCTCTCCTGGGTGCAGTGGGAACAAACTGGGACAGGGCTGTGCTCCTCTGAAGCCCCAGCCTCAGAGACAACCCCAAAAGGGGAATGTGAGCACGGCCGTGTTGCTGAAATACGTTCACCAATTGCTTTGGTGGTCGGGGGGTGTATTTCGGAAATTGCTTTCCTCTCATATTGCTGAATGATCTGACTGCACTGATCAGGCTCTGCTGAAGCTGGAAGTGCAAGGATTGCTGCAAGGGGTAGAAGCACCAGCAGTTACAGAGCTCATAACTGAACGTATGAAATCAGTTGTAGCCGGCTGCTAATTTAATTTCACGGTGTGAATTCATCATACACAAATCCTAGAAGGTACTGCATTTTTTTGCAACTCCTAATTAAGCTTTTGGGGGTGATTATACATATTCTCATGCCTATTTCATGCTGTTATTGCTTATTACTCTTCTTTCTTCAGTTTCTTGGAAACCTAAACTATCCCGATCAATACAGAAAAACAAGACCTGTCAGTTCTGCTCCTCTAGGAACAAACTCCTTTGAAACCCAAGCCATCAGAAGTGGAAGTAAAAGCCTGGGACAGAAAGAACCCTTGATCCAAGGTTAAATAACAGCCCTGCTTGACATTTAAATCTGTTACTGGCAAGCACTGCATGCTGCTATAGTACGAATAACCTACTTTGCCATCCCCAGCCCAGAAAATCAATGAATGGGAAAAATAAATAAATAAACCAAGGCGAGTCTTTCCTTACAACTCGGAAAAGATGTGGTCGATCTCAGGCCGAGGGCAGAGGTTGTTTAGGAACACTCTGTACACTTCTGGCGTGAAGTCGTCTTGAGGGATTGAATCATTCTGTGAAATGGGGAAAAAACAGTGAGAGGAAGATACAACACTTTTATATGTTCTTTGCAAACAGATCACTCACTTTTTGGCTGCTTTTCATTTCCTTCCTGCAACCTAGAGGAGCCCACATTCTGCAGGATAATAAATTCTCCTGAAGAACAGAGCAGCTTAAAGAGTACATCTTTAAAAAATACGTACAAACACATCTATCAGCTTCTATGAGACACAGTTATCTCATCTCTGAGCACCTGTAAAGGAGGAGGAAGGGACATCTCCCCATCTAACCCCCTCACCTACAGCAGAAATAGGTGTCTCAGCCCTGATGAAGCCTCTGAGCTCACCCTCAGCGGTGCTGAGCCCGTGTTGTTGAGTGAGCAGAACAGCAGCGTCACAGAGGATGAGGATGTCACTCATCTTTCCAAAGCTGTCACACAAGTAGGGAACAAACTGGGTCACTGTGTCATTACTAATACACCTGCTCCCTGACAGCAGCAGCGATTTTGCCTTTTCCTTTCCTATCTTCATACACATTCAAGATGCCACAATTCTGGGCAAGACTCAAGCGGCACAGCTTTTCCATCCATCTTTGTCCTGAACACTCACTGTAACACATTTGGCAATCAGATTTCTTTTAGAGGAATTGATAACAACGTTCTCCTGCAGAAGACATGCCAGGATTTTTTTCCCTTATATTTTCTAAAACTTGGAGCAATTTAAATTTAGTCCAACTTCTAGATGGCAATTTCATCATCCTCACTACATTTTTCTCCAAAAAAAATCAAATTACTGGAGGCAATTACTGGACTGGATAAGTCCTTTACATGAAGCTTGAGAGTCCTTCATCCACAACTACGACATGTGGTCTCTGGGAGCACCATGGGCCCACAGGATGCCTCTCCAAAATATTTGGGATGCTCCCAAATACGACAAACTAGAGGAGGAAAATTGCAACTCGGGCACAAAGCTGTTTGTTGGGAAGGTTGTTGGAACCCGGCTGTCTCGGAAGCGAGCTGCTGCTGGGGCAATCAGTGCTTGTATTTATTCTGCCTGTTTAACACCGTTGCCAAGGGAACCGGAAGCATCCGTTCAAGCCTTTGTCAGACAGAAGGAAACTTTTCTATATTTTTCCTGCTTTAGGTTACAATAAATAAACAATACCACAGGCGTCGCTTTGTCTCCTTTCATCTGCAACCCGCAGGGGCTCAAGAGGGTTTTGTTCTGTGTTTCTGTCCACAAGAGCAGACTGACCAAGCTGGGCTGCTCCTCCGCTCTGCCTGGATAACCATCTCCAGGCTCCGACATTCTAAGGTGACCCCATCAGACCCTTGTGCCCTCCTTTTTTTGCCAGACTGCGAGTGGCTGCAGGATGAACGGGTTCAAAACTTACCCAGCCAAAACTTCCCTGCGTATTTCAGATGGGATCAATCCCTTTGTATTTCACACGGGATCACTCCCTGAGCCAGGTAGCAGCGGCACAGCTGCTAAATCCAGTGCAAGAGTGGATGGAGGAGCTGAGAAGCTGAAGGTAGAGGATGGAAATATCTCCTTTCAGTGACCCTGAACCTGCACCCACAACACTTTGATAAATCCCAGCAGTGGTGCTCTCCGTGCTGATACCTGTGGTTTCCTTAAGGCTGGGATTCTCAAAGCTTGGGAATTTTCTTGTTAGAGCTGGCACCCTGCCCTCCCCTGCCCCTTCTGCTTATAACCTCTCTCCAGCAGGGTGCTGCTCCTCAGCCAAGGGCTTTTCACTGATTCTCTAATTACCACAGAACTACAGCCCCCCATCAAGCTGCTATTTTTTTCTTTACAGAGGATTTGAAGGTGCTCAGCTAAACAAATGTGGATCTCTTCCAACAACCTGAGACCCAGGCTCAGATTTGTCACTCAGACCCAATTAATAGACCTCGGTTTGCCTCCCATATCTCCAAATACTCACTGCAAAGAGAATGACCAACACGAGCCTTCAGGCATAAGAACTTTTTAATAGGTATTTCCTACCAGTACCATAATCAGTGGGCTAAAAATCACAAATACCTAAACAGGAGCTGAGAGCCAGCTCATGCACAACCTCACACAGCTAAATTTGGCTTCCAAAAGCCTGTCTGCCCAAAGGGATTAAAATACGCTGCCCCTTTACTCAGCCTGGTCTGAGCCATCCCCATTTCAGAGGAACCACCCACACACCTTATGGGCTCATCTCTTTTTTGACACCAATGAACAAAGCACAAGCCTTCTGTACCACATGAGAGCATCCCTCGGTTCCAGCTTGGCTTTACACTGGCATTCAATTTTATTCTGTGATTAAGACTCTCTACTAATTTCAAGCACTGCTGATTTATGATTTGCCTGGTAACCTGCCTGCTTGTATAACATCTGTATCCAGTCTGTTACATATTTGGCAGCACAAGAGCTAATTCAGATTATTTGCACGGACTGGACTCAAGAGCTGATTATTTTATTTTAACAGTCAAGCTCACTGGTGCTTCAATGTGAACCTCAACATTAACTGGAAGGCAAAAACCAGTCTTACCAGCCAAAAGGGCAGCTAAAATACAGCTCTTCAAATTCTATTTAAGGCACCTTTAACCAAACCCAAAAACTCCAAAAATATCCAACAATGACAAAAAGGCAAACCCACGCCGAAAAAGCAGATAAGATTAAAAAAAAAAAAATCATAGGGGAATCAGATGGCAAACTCAGAAATTCGTTGGTGTATTTTAAAAGTTTGTTTAAACACTTATTTGAAGATTCCCCTGCTTTCAGATCTGCTGGATGACAACTGTTCCAAAAATCTGGGCTTGGTCCTGCAAGACTCTACACAGGCCAGTTCTGATGCAGAAACAGATAAATTAATAAAGACATCAATTAAGCTTTGAAAAAGTGTTTCACTTGAGGTCCATGGGTCATCCCACTGTGGTCATGCTCTGCTGCTTGCCTGAATCAGGACTGGAGTGCTCAGCACTGCAGAGAATCCATCCCGCATTAAGATCCTTAAATATGAAATAAAGGATTTATTTTCAGCAGTTCCGAGGATCCTCTCTGGTGCTATTCCTCAGGATGAAAACAACTCTCCAGGCAATGAGAACTCTTCCTCCTCTTGCACTAAATGCAGTGACTGCACGTCATGCCACGAGGTGGCCTGGCAAACACACACACAGGGAATTCCCTGGAGAGCGGGGCTGATGGGTGGGGATGTTTGTCCTGTCACAGCAAAGTCCACCCTGGGACACTCTCCCCTGGCACCCGTGCCCAGGTCACTGCAAAAGGCAGAACTAGGGACTGTCCCAGGTTTGAAGATTCATTCCTAAGTTCCCAGAGCTGCAGCAAAATATCGTGTGAAGCTCATGGCCAATGGGGTCTGTATCTTCCCACAGCAATGAGAGGTGTGGAAACCTGGGGAGAAAATCTTTAGAGGATCTTCAAGAGGCATGACTGCAAAAAGCCAAAGAGCCTGAACTGGTAAAGCCCATGAAAGACTTCCATGAATTCTCTGCATTTGGTGGTGTTTTGCTGAGTAAGACTCCCTGATATCCATGCCTTGCACGCTGCTGGAGTCTCTTGCTGTTCCAAGGCTTTATGGGAGCACCATTTGTCCTGCAGTACAATAGGGCAGAAAAGCTGGAAGTTGAAGCGAAGAATTTCACTTTTTCAAATAAACAGGAACACAAAGGAAAAGAGCTGTAGTTGAAGTTCTGCTTTTCTTCCATTCCATTACCTCCATGAGATTCAGTTTTGCCCTTCTACAGTATTTTTCAAAGATGATCAACACAGTTTTCTTTGGTGCATGCAGCGTTATTTCTCTTTTGTCCCAAGCAAAGAAAAGATCTACTTTATACTCTGAATAATTTTCAAGATGGTATCCCAGCAACAAGCATCCAGCAGTGTGTATGTAAAACTGGCTCTACTTAGACAAATAGCAGAAAAAGGCTGCAGTTTCTTCCAGAGACTCAAATGATAATTAAATTTTCTTTTCAGAGACATGTAGTAAACAGAAGGAATAAATCAGCTAATTCAGAAAGCAGCACCTCAGAGATTTTTTTGCCCATCTTTTCTTGTTTGCTATCAATTAAGTGGAAACTCACCTTTAAAATTATTCTCTCCATGTTTCTAACCTCATAACACTACTTTAGGGAAGGTTATTATAGTATTTTATACCTACTTTGCTAACATTCCTTGGAATTTTATGGAACTAAGCTCCCAAACCTATGAAGGAAAGTCTCCATGTAAGGGGTGTCTGAGGTTTGGCTGGTGAAGATTTTGCTCCACTGTTCTTCTGGAGCTGCAGGAATGGGCTGTATTAAACCACTGGGGAAAGAATCCTCACAGCACAGAGTTTTGTACCACAGCAAGGGATCAAGAGATGCAGGCTCTCCTCTGCCATGGAAGGGTTTTACCCCACCTGTTGGACCCCTGAATGCAGGAATTATCCTGCAAGAAGCTTTCCTGGCATTAAAACCCAGCTGGAGCAGGGAGGTGGGACCAGATGTCCCACTGTGGTCCCTTCCAGCCTTACCCATTCTGTGATTCTGTGACTCCGGTGTTAACTGGAACCACCTGCTCAAGCTCATTCCTCCTGAAAAAAGCCTTCTTGAGGGTGAGGTACCATCCTGGAAATGCTCTGGGGGCTGAGGAGAGATCCTGGATTAGCAGGATGCAATGGCTGCATCCCTGCAGTGCTAACAGCTTCCACACCACAGCATTTCAATATTGACTTCATGCACCTTTTAGATAAGCCACGGTGGCTTTAGCCTGTCACTGATCTCCAGCTACAGATCACACCACGAGCTACACCCGGGGCTAACACTGCTCTGAAATCGTGCCTTGGAAACTGTGCAACAGTCACCTACTCTTAAAATGCCCTCACAGGATTCCTCCAGGACAGCTCACACAAACTCTGCCCTTTCTTTGAATCCTTTCAGGCTTCTTCCACGTGCTCCTGGTCCCTCAACAACTTCAAATCAAAGGTACTCAGACGGGTATCAGGAACTTCTGTGTGGGAAAGCCAGAGCTGCTGCTGAGGACCCATCCAGCAGCACAGCCAGCACAGCAGGATCAGCCTTGAACAAACTCAGCAGAGAGGAAACAGCACCAAACGCAAGCAGTGCTGATCTGAGTAACTGCAGATGCTTACCCTGGAAGAGGGAAGGTTACAGGCTTCTAACGCAGTCTCTACCCGTTTTCTGTCAGAGGAGAACAAGCGGTATATGCTGCAAAACAAGGACAAAACAGAGGGATTTGGCTTAAAGACATGCCTTGATGGCCCATGTGGCTCAAAGAGTGAGGATCTCTTAGCAGCCTGTTACATCTTTAGCTATTTATTTCCATTTGCTGACTGCTCAGTAACAGAGGGGAGTTAACAGAGCTCACAGTTTTAACTCCACCCCACACCAGCCCCCATCACAGCAGGTATTTATTTCAGCTATCACTGGTCTCTTCATTCAACCAGTGATATGCAATTTGAATCTGTTTATCCTCACAACATGTCCCTGAGATAAATAATTATGTTGGTGGGTTTTTTTTATTTTCACAAGTGGAAGGAACCAGGGCAGACAGGCAGAGTGTCTGTGCCCAAAGGGCATTTGAACAGAGACATCCCGAGTATCACTGGCCACTCTTTCCTGCAATATGTGTTATAAACAGAGGGTAAAATTATTCCTGCCGGCACAGGGTCCCCATGCTCATCCCAAACATACATCCACACCCCAGAGGCAGCAGAGAGCACATAGTAAGGAAGGGAACAGCACTTACTTCTTCAGAGGAATGCGCCCCTCTGGAGTCACCTGCAGCTTGAGTTTCGTGTAGCTGTGCAGAGAAAAGCATCCTGCTTTATTTTTACAGCATTTTCAAGTTCCCCCTCATGAACTTTCTAGCTCAGGGCTAGTGCTCTGATCATGTGGCAAGTTCTACTCAGCTCTTTCTCCCAGTATGGATATCCCAGTTGGGATATCACTGCTGAGTAAAAACCTTCTACTGTCTGTCCTGAGGTAACTGTAAATGAGTTTTGCAGTAACATCATCTGGTGAAAAATGTGGCAACACTTAAATATCTAAGAGGATTTTTTCTCTGTTAAAAAACTCAGCTTTTTCACTTTACCCACTGGTCTGCCAAAAGAAGAAGAAGCTGCGTGGTTCTAATAAACTCTCCCCTTTTTCCCAACAGAAAATGCCATTAGCAATCACTTCAAAGACAAAGTGCATGCTAATAGTAGAATAACTAATAGTTATTCTATTAGTTAGTAGAACTAAATGTTCCTACTAATAGTAGGAACATTTCCACAAATCCTTGACTCCCCACGAGCATCTTTTGGAAACTGAAGCCTTTTGTGCTGCTGTGTCACCAAACACATCTCCCAGCATCCAGGGAGGTTAAAACAAAAAAAATCGCAGCAGTTATTAAAAAAAAAAAAACAACAACAACAACAAAAAAGAAGTTTCTTTTATTTTGCCTTTTATTTTTTGAAAATTTTGACTATATTTTGGCCACATTAAGTATTTCCTCTACAGCCACAGAAGCTAGAAATAACAGAAGATGGGAAAAGGCTTCTCAAGCTGTTTATTGCACTTCCAATGCTCCAAGGAACTGAATGTCATAAAGAAAAAACCCTTCATTCTTCTCTAATGCAATTTAGTTTTCTATTTCAACAAAAGGGTTCTGACAGGACTCCAACCAACCCTTTGCTTAGTACACTAATTATAATGGGGAAATAATTCAATCTTCAAAGTCATAGATTTCTTAAGTGACTGATTTGGCATCTGTGCAAAGGAGCTGGGGAACCTTACGGTTCGGTTTCCAAGTGATTTATTAATTAGTGGAAAAAGACACAGGAATGCCATGCTTGCCTGCGACTGAACCTACGCAGTGCGTCCAGTGACTTCATCTTTAATTAATATGGCTTGAAAAACTGCCAAAGAACAGCTCCAGACAAGGCTGGCTCTACTGTACCGTGTGATGACACATTTCTCCTCTGATCTGGGTAGGAAAAGGCCCATTAGGTACAGCCCCAACCCTCCCCACCACAGACCTGTCAGCAGAGCCCTGTGGCCACCTGGGGATTTGAGGGGCAAGGAAATTGTACAATCAAATCACACTCGAAACTCATCCCCAACCTATGGAGCTGAAGGAAGTCACCTGCTCAGGTGAGCACACTCCCCACAGCCAACATGCAGAGCCACCAGGAAATGTTAAATACTCCCATGCATTTGGGATTTTGTTTGCCTAATACACCCCTGCTGTCCCAACACACTATTATCCAACACCAAGCTGTAGTTCCAGCCACATCCACCCTTCAGAGCTGCCTCAAGAATTTCTGTGGGCTCCAGTTACACCACAACGAACACCGGGAGGAGGAAACACACACGTGCTCATCCCTCCTTCCCAGAACAGGCACCTATCATTCTGTGGGATTAAGTCAAGCACTTTGGAACACTCTGACTAACCACGGTGCATCTAACGAAAGTAGCCATTCACAGCCTCAGAAGGTCCAGGAGAAGGGAGGGTTAACTTGCTTTTTGGATGGAAATAAGTTTTAGGAACCTAAGTTTAGTATTTAGCTGGACTGAGCCAGCCTGTGAGCAGGGAAAGGTGTTTGAGGGAGACACTAAGCTGTAAGCAGCTAACTCGTAGGCTGGGGAAGGTGCATCCCCTCTTTTAGAACCCCAAAAGGCCAGTGAGCACCCAGTTCAACACCAGCACTTTCAGCAGGCTTTGCCACGCTGCTCTCAAAGCTGTAATTTGTACAAAACTGCCTCAGCCCATGCACTTCTCATCAGCTGAGAATTGCTAACCTCAGGTTTAGCTCTCTTCCCTTTTAGGTGTGTATTTCACCCCAAACATTCTGATAAACAGCTTTTCTACTTCGTGGAGAACAACTCAGAATCTGTCCACTCTGCCAAGCAATCCAGAGGAATGGATTCCCAGTTTCTCTCTGGGTCACATGGAAACCAGAAAGATCGGACTGAGGAAAAGGGACTTCTGGCATTTCTCCTTTTTTTTTGTTATCAATAAATGACAAAAAGGAAAACAAACCAGAAGCAAGTCAGTCCAGAATATTCTTTCTTTTTAAATGGAGATCTTCAGCCCACAGAGGAAGCTACACAAGGGGCAGGGAGCATTTAATGCTGGGTTTCTTTGCAATGATTTAAGTTTGCAAGGAGAACCCTAAAAAGGATTTTTGTTTAGATGACTTGTAGATAACAGGCTTTTTCAAACCGTAAGAACAAAGACCTGTGTTTACAGAAGTGACAAGTCACCAGAGCAGAAACAATAGATGACAAGGTGAGTAAGAAGCAAGGAGGAAAATGACGCAGAGAGAAGAGCAACACCCACAGCGTGACATGCGAGGGCCACTTACGCTTTTTCCAGAAACGCGTCCCTTGACATGTTCTGTGCCAACAAATTTGTTGCCAAACTGAACACTTCATCTGACCATTCCTATGAAGAGAAAAAGTGAATAAATGAGATAAATGAGGCTCAGTTTAGATGTTTACTGACAAAATGCAAAGTATTTTTTTAAATTATGCTTTCAAAAAAAGGGCCTAATTAAAGCCTGAATTTGATTTTTCCAAGTACAGCTTTGTCCTCATTTGTGAGACCTGATTTTTCATGTTGCAAAAAAAAAATGAAGGCCGTTACAAATAAAAGTACTGATTCTATCCAAGATCTTACCAGCCAACATAAGAAACAAGCTTAAATAAAACCTCCAACCAGCAGAAATATACAGGAATTCATTTCAATTACTCTGATGCGCACGGAATATGCAACTCCAAGGAGCTCTTTCCCCCGACTGTACATCCTCACACTGTGGTCCTAATTTTTTTCCCTCTTCCCAACGTAGGGAAGAAATGCCACAGAGTCATGGAATGGTTTGGGTTGGAAGGGATGTCCAAGAGCATCCAGTTCCAACCCCTCCCCTAGACCAGGCTGCTCCACATTGCTCAAGTCCTTCCCTTGCATCCCTGACCTCTCCCGGGTTCCCAGCATGGCTGATCCATGATTATAATCTGAAGTTTAGACTCTCTGAGTTTGTCCTGCTCTCCTCCCTTGCAGGTCTCTCCCGCAGCTTTTCATCGACAACTTCAGTGTGTTTTTCCTTTCCACCTTGGTGCTTATTCACAATCTTTAATAGCAAACCTTTTTAATCACAACTGTGGTTTTGGATTGGCTTCGCTTCACCCCATTAGAAGAAAGGGCAGAAAACAAGCAATGCCTTTGCAAACAATGTGATTTTTTTTGTTTTAGTTAACAAAGCTTTCTGAGTTTTGTTCCAAACTGAAATTATATTTCCTTTCATAACACTCCAAATCCAAAATTCCCACTGCCACACTTTTTGGGAAGTCTTCCCTTCTACTTGGCTTTTCTTCTTCTTGAGGAAACATTAAAAAAACCAAGAAGGAGGATTCCATTCTGCCAAAAATGGATAGGGATGGGAAGTAGCATTGACTTCTAATGAAACAAATGTTCCTATGTCACTTTGGGGCTTATCAGCTTGTTTTACCTAAAAAGCCTCATGTTTCCACGTGATCAGGTGATTGATTTGAGAGAGGTTCCATCTTTTTTATGTGCTAGGGTTTTTTCCCTGATGTTATCAGACCTTGTTCCTGAAACTGGTCTGGCACCGCTGCTCCCAAGGAGGAACAGATAAGGCTGCTGCATGCCCCGTGTTTTAGTGGCCTTTGATATCCTCCAGCTCTCATATCCTCAAGTCCATCCTGTCGGATTCTTCTGTTCTTTGCTTCTGTTAGTTCTTTTAGTCAGAGCCCAGGTAGAGATGCAGGAGACGCTGTTTCTTCTTTAGATTTGGATGTTTATTATTTCTTATCTAAGTTACAGCTACGCAGAATGTGCTTCTAACTCAGCAAGGTGAAAAATGGCCAGAGTTCTTCTTCCAAGGCCTTTCGAAGGTCAAGTTATCCAATAATACAGTGCCAACAGATTTATTTTTACTTATAACCCAATAATCTGTTAAGTTGACCTCTGCATTGCAGATTTTTCTGTCCAGTCACTAACTTGCTCAAACTTATGAAGAAGAAGGAAGAAAGAAGAAGTACTAGCCACCACCCTAATCCCACCATTTTATCACTTGTATATATATATATTACTATATCCCAAAACCTAGAATTCTGTATCTTCACCCAGTGATATAACACACTTCTGTAAATTACACACTAACAATCTCAGTGTTATTACATAGTTTTGGAAGCCTTTTCCAGGACCTCAGGTCAAACGCAGTGTATTTTTGCAGATCTGTGCTTGTTAACTGAGAGAAATTAAAGCTCTCAGAATCCAGGGTTCCAGCACCATCCCATTCATCACCTCACCCCTAGGCTGAGATAACACATCTCCTGTGGCTGGTGTTTCAGGAAGAGAAGCCTTCTTCCCTCGGACACGGATTTGTTCTGGAGGCAAATCAGTGCTGCTGAGATAGTCCTCCCCTCCACCTTTTCGTGATCACTGCCATTCTTCTTCTTTAATTGTTTCTCCTTCTTAGGTCTAGTTTGAAAAAATCAGGGGTGTGAGAAAGCAGAGGAGGAGGAGCCGGGTTCGTTAGCAACACAACTGCTTTGCTGTGACTCTTGGAACAGAGAGCGTATTAAGTGCAGCATCTGTTTTTCTTCTTGGCAACTCATTTTTCCAGGCTCAAAATAGGCTCATCTTGTAAACATTGCTTTGTTTAGGCACTAATAATAGCTGCTCAAACTTCTCCCTGTGACACTAACGGCCACAGAGATTAACAGCAACACAAAATATTATTTAGAAATTGAAAATACGCTGGCTTTTAACAGATCTTGGTAGACAGTTTTCATCTCACTGCTTCTGCTGGGCTTAAAGCCGAAATATTTTGTATAAAACAGAAGTTGGGCCCCTCAAGAGTACCCCACACCCCCAGCTCTTCCTTTTCTTTGTCCGAATGCTTGTTGACAGGAATGTAAGGGGAACTCACTTATTATGTGCCTGTCACACACATTATTTATATAAGCAGTCTTGCCATTTGTTCCATTTTGTTCCTTTCCTGGCTCTCCAAAGCAATCCCATCGCTCTTGCCAAATATTCTGAGGGCTACCTGCAGGCTGCGCCGTTTCTAACCAGGTCACACGCAACACTTGCTCATTGTCTCTCCCATTTTAGGGTCCAACCACCCCAGAGCCACAGCCAAAAAGCCAAGATCAGAAAATCTGCCGAGGATCACATCATCTTTCCAGCCGCTGATCCGAACCCTTGGCAGGAGGGGGAACAACAGCCTTAAGGACAGAGCTGAAAGAACAAAGAGATGCTTGGGACTGACTCTGACGGGCTCTCACCAAGCTGTGAGCCAAGATGTGCCTTGCTGCTTCAGCTACCAAACAGTTCCATCTCCTTGGGTTTGCTGGGTGGCAGAGAGCAAAGCCCACACTGCAACTCTCCAGCAGCGATTCCGGAAGGCAGCGCTCGGGGAGAGCACTCCCAGGGATGGAAAGCTGTTCTGTGTGGAGAGAAAACAGCCAGCTGTGGGAAGGTTACAGCAGCCTCCGGATCGCCACGGGCGCTGCAGCCTCTGTACAGATGTGATACAACGGGAAAATATAAATCTGGGCTTTTGAAACAGAGCTGCAGCAGTGCCAGCAAACCCAGCACTGATCCCGTCTGGGAGCAGAAGGACCCGGCCTTCTGATCTTCAACTCCAAGCAAGTCACATCCATCATGATAAGACCTTCCTGAACTTGATCCCCTCTTGGCTCCATCCAGTCACGCCAGTTCATTTTCTATCATTCCTGTGAATTTTGCTAAGGAATAATTCAGCTGTTCTGTGCTTTGGCAGGTAGCACACGAGCAGCAGCTCATTTGTAAATGTGCTGCTCAGTGAAGTAATCTCTCTCTTCCACTGCATGCATCAGGATACCATGAAACACTTAGTGCAACGGAAGAGATGAGACCTTTTTCTTCAGCAAAGGCAGCACAAAGCCTTGAAAACACTTCCTTCAAATCAGGACTGACTACATGTGACGGCAATGTTCCCCACACATTTCTTTTTGGTGGGAGGTTAACAAAGCAAGCTGCTGAAATTCTTCACTTTCAGAATTTTATTTTAAAAACCCCGTATCAAATGGATGTGGATTTATGTGGCTTGCTTTAGCATTTTATTCTACTGGTGAAGTTCTAACATACACTGGGGAAGCTAGAAAAATAAAGATGTATGCTGGAAAGAATAGTATAGTGTGACTTGTGAATCATCCTTGATGACATCATTTTGCCTGTGGAGGAATTCATCAGGTCTTAGTGATGCATTTTACCCAAAGCTCATCAAACCGAGGAGAAACAGATTTCCTTGGGCTCTGGACAGGAGCTTGTATGGCCAGGATTGGCAGCGCAGAAAGAAGAGAGTTGGCATGAGAGGCACCAAAGAGAGCGAGAGGAAAGAGACAGCAAAAACAAGAAGTTCACTTTTGAATCTGTCAGATTTGGGAAGAGAATGAACGACTCGAGAGCAGACAGAGGTTGATGGGTTGGACTTCTCAGTGTTGGGAATGGAGACAGAGGAAAAGAGCATTTGCTCAGAGTAGGGTTTGAGAATAAACCTCTGCTGCTTCTCTGGCACTCTGTGGACGCTCACAAATAAATCCTGCCCCAGACAGGCATTCTCAAACGAAAATAAGCAAGGGCTCCCTCTCAGTGCTGTTCCTCTTCCCCATCAGGACACACCTTCCTGCCTGCCCTTCAGACCAGTGCCTGATGAATTTCAAGCTGCATTCTCTGAACAAACCAGGTGCCCTCAGCTCATCACTGATGTGCTTTAAACACCATTACTTTCTCCTGGAGCAATGAACATAAACCAGCGCACTGACATTTCTACTGAGGGCACCTGAGGCAAGCTGAATAACCCAAGACTTGCATTTTCCTAATTTTCCCATAACTTGGCCAGGGGATGTGACAAGCAGAGCTTGTAGCAGAAAAGGCAGCCCTCTGCAAAGGGAGAAACTCCTGTAAGTGAATAATTTGAACTGCCTCATTAAGACCATTACAGTTTACTTGGCCTTTCTCCTTAAGGGGGCTCTGGTCAACACTTGCCACACAACTTGACCAATAATGTATCACAAATGAAGGGTTAACCAAAAAATATTCATGCACTGAAAAGGAAAGGTAGGGGAGATTTCCACTGGCACTTGCTTTCCCTGTAACATCAGAAGGGTCACAATTTGCAAGTGTGGCATTGAAAACGTCTTGTACTGACATTCCTCCCCAGAGCTCCCTGAAGAGATGATTTGTGCCTGATGTGGTTATTTATTACAACTTCTCTGAGTCACTGAATGGGGCTCAGAGACAATAAAGATCAGATTCTGTGTTCTGGTTCATATGAAGTTGGAAAACAGGTTAAAAAGGGAGGAATTTTTAGAGGCGTTCAACAGTGATCAAAACTATTTTGATTCAAGCAATCAGGATATTTAACACGACCTCAAAGCAAGCACAGCTAATCTGCAATGCCTTAAAAATTGCATCCCCGGGCCATAGTGCCCAACTGGTCAAACATTAATTTACTTGCTCTATTGCATTTACAAATAAAAAGGAAGACTCAGACTCTTAGTTACTTGGATGGTAGGAGTTACTCAGGATTTAGAGCAGCCAAGCTTTTACAAAATATGATTTTATCCACTGTACTTTAAGGTTCCATTATCAAACAGAAAATAGCCCTAAAACACCCATTTCTGTGCTGTTTTAGCGAATAGATTATGGCTCACTGACTGCTGGCTAGACAGCAAAGTGAGAAAGAAGGACATCAGCTTCTGATTTGGCTGATTTTCCCGGCTCCTTGATAAGGGATAACAATTTCTGCTGGTAAAGCTTTAGCATACCTTTTCATTTTCCACCATAAACATAGCTCCTCTTTTTTCCTGAAGAGTTACTTCAATCACTTCCATTTCTGCAGCGTTAAGGTGTCTCACCCCCCCCATAGAGTAGAGCTGTGCATTTCCAAGTCTGAGGACAGCACTTCCCTTTTAGCTGTTCATGGACCACCACAAACTCTTTTTGTTTCTATTCTTCCGTGTCAAAGAAAAAATGGAAATCGTGTTTTTGCCGAGCTGACCAATTGGCTAAAGAAGATTAGCAGAAACAGAAATTTGGCAAGCAAAAATGTCCCCTCCCAGCTGAAGGCTTTCATCCTATGACCTTTTTTGCACCTGGTCTAACAATCCTTGTTGCCTGTGAGGTGACAAAATAACTCCTTGCTGTTGTTAAATCACAGAAGCCTGCAGAGAATCTGTTTTTAGCACAATCCAGTGAACTCCAGGATGTAAAAATGCCCGTAGGAAAGTGTTCTGTGCATGGATGTCTGGAGGCTGGGATCAGAGCGCACCCACATGAGCAGAAGTAGAAAGAGGAGAAGCTTTGGAATGTCTGTTTGAAATAGATAAAAGCAAAGAGCTCCCACTTCATTAAACAGAATTGAATTGTAGAGAAATTGGAAGAAGGAGGAAAAAAACCCAAGCCCAAAACATGTACTAACATCAGTTATAGTGGCACACACCACTGTTTTGTGTTGTGGGTTGGACAGAGATGAGGGACGTGATGGACCTGCATGGAAAAAATACTTTTCTAAGGCAATGATTGACTCCACAAGGCTTATCAAGGGCTCTCAGCAGGCAAAATGTGATGCTGCTACTGAAATATATACTGATGTGTGCTTGGTGAGCCACAGTGTAACATCTCATACCCGAGTTAAAATTTGTGTGTACCGCTATTTTCACCGTGATTATCTGGGCTTTACAAGCAACATTCTGAACATGAACACACTTATCAGCGGCATAAATCTTGCTGAATAAACTCTTTGAAAAAACAAACCAAAAAAAGACTGCACACTTCCTGGGAACTGAGTGTGGCGCAGCTCCAGAACAGAACTGCAGTTCACTCATAGCAATTCCCACTTTCAGCTCCTTTATCCGTATCTCGAAACATTACTTCCAAAACCTGAATCTGATACGACAGATGAAGGTGTGTTACCTTTGCTATATCATCTTGGAATGCCACCAGGTTCAGGTAGGATATATTGACCAGGTCTGGGCCATACACAACAGTTATCATCCGATTTTCCAGCCGACCTCCCGCGTTCCCAGCATCCAGCAGCTCGCGCAGCTTCGGATCCTGCAGGTGAAATAACAACGAAATAATTAAAAACCTTCTGCAAATATATTACACTAAAAGAGGCGCAAAAATTGCAAATACTTCCATTTTGAAAAACTTGTGTTATTTTGAACATTTTCAACATGGTGGCACTCGGTTCTGATCCAGTTAATGACTCATTAAAATACTTAAGAGTTATTAACCCAGAATAAAAAGGAAATCACTGCTGTAAGTCCTTCAAAGCCTTTGAGCTCTTACTGGTGCTGTACAGACTCAGAGCTGCCCAGCTGATGGCTGCACATTCCTATTTTCAGTTATTTTGCCTCAGAAGTTAAGCAAACACAAACTGTGTTGCTTGTCAGAACAATACAATCTGTCCAAAGGCTACTGGCCTCAGCAGAGAGATTCCCTGTGATTTGAATGGATTTTAGATAAAACTGAAAATGAGAACTTAGTTTCTCCTGAGGAATTAAGAAGACTTCTGGAATTAACTTTCTTAAACACTCTGAAATGAATAATGGAATTTTAGCGTTGCCTTCCTCTTCTTTCTTCACATTCAAAAGGTCATGTAGTATTTAAATTATTAGTTATATTCCATTTAGATTTAGCTCTTAACCTTTTTCCCCAGTTTATATCCAATACGAAATTCCAGAATCATTTAGGTTGGAAAAGACCTTTCAGAGCATCGAGTCCAGCTGTTCCCCTAGCACTGCCAAATCCACCACTAACCCATGCCCCCAAATGCCACATGCACACGTCTGTAAAACCCCTCCAGGGATGGTGACTCAACCCCTCCCATGGGCACCTTGTTCCCACCTCGACCGATAGAGGAAACAACACTTCTGTGAAGGAAAGGTACATTCAATGATTTTTATCAGCTATTAATAGCCTGAACCTCAGCTTCACTGGCAACCTAAGCTGTGAGTAAAACCCTCAGGTTATCTGGTGACTCTCCTCGTTTCTATTAGGCTGCACCATTTCCAAGAAATGCACTCAGTGTGTTTTAAACTAAGAAAACTGTTTGGTCTTTGGCCTCACGGTGAAGTTTATAAAGACAGATGAAAAGCTGCCCTGCGGGACTGGATTCAGTCCTTTGAAAAGGGCCCGTATAATGTGAAAGCTCAGGTTTCCTAGAAGGCTTTTCAGTCTCCTGCAAAAACTAAATAATGGCCAGCAAATAGAATCCCTGTGGGATGACAGGTTCTATGTAGAGAGCAAATTATTTCAGAACTGACACAAAAATCAACTGCAGTTTAAATTGCACTCTCCCATGAACCTCCTCCCCCCACTGCCTGCATATGTTCAGTGTTTGTGGTATTCTTAATATTTAATAACTTTTTGAATAACTATCTAAATTTCCACCAAGAGATACAAATTAAATTTAATATAACAAGATTAAGATGATAAAAAGAGCCATTTTTCAGGGATCTTGCAGGAAATCTTGTACCAACAAGACATCAATCTAAAGGGCATCTCCTGACTGGTATCACATCTTCCTGGAGGCAGTGGAGCTGTGTGTGTGTTCACCAAACACTTCACCAGGTTTAGGAAAGCATTTTTGGAGCACGAGGTAGAAACTGGAAAGAAAGTACAAGGCTGTCTATCATAAATGCTGACTCTCTCTAAATACTGGGTATGATGGCAAGTGTTGCAGGAAAACAGACAGAATAATCCTATTTAAGGGCTCTGCAAAGAGGGAATATCATTGTGCTCCGAGACAAAGATGGTTTCGTGGGTAAACAAGTTAATCACAGGCTTTCACAGGAGAGAAAAAACCAGGAGAGGGATACAAAAACAGTAGTTGTGTTTCAGAGATGAGGATTCAAAGGAGAAAGACAAAGAAATGGTATCATTTAGATCTGGGAGAAGAGCTAGAGAAATGCCCTGCAGCTGCTAAGTCAGTCATGGTGTACTACTAGATGGGTTATTTTCTCTTTTATTTACAGGCTGGATGTTACAAAGCTTTGTTTTACGTCTTTGGGAGATGAGAATCCATCTCCTTTTTACCCTCTACCGTTTCAAGCCCCAAATCAGACAGACAAATGCCTCTGCTCAAGGGCCTGTCTGGGAACAGCATCGTTCTTTCTGGCCTCAGACAGAACGGGATTGTCTATCCGCTCTCACTCCCTTTCTCATCATTGTCATTCCTCTCTCCCTCTCCCTGGCTCAACTTCCTGCTCGCAGTTTCACTCAGGATGATGAACTGCAATCGTAGCAACAAAAGAAGAGAGAAGATAACCTTTTTCTTTTGTATTTACAGTCGGCCAAGGGATGTCTCAGTGATGAATCACACCCCAGTTAGACTGAGATACGCATTAGCCACGCACCACGGAATAAAAAAAGAAACATATTGGAAATGAGATGCTTTTTCCAAGCAAACTCTTCAAAAGAGAAGTTATCTGGCACTGGCTCGGTAAGGTTTTTAGTAGTGTAAAGTAAGTGGCAAATCAAGCAATGTGAGTATGAATTTGGTTTTCCAAATCAAAGATTTTTTCGCCAGGTTTCAAAGGCAAGCAATTAGGCACACCATCCTCTTTGGGTTGCTGTGTTTGAATGGCTAAAATGCTGAATTTCTCTGTTCTGTTTAAGGCTTGTCTAGCAAGGTTCGAAGCACACAGTCCATTACTGCAGTGCATTATCCAGCAGCTCCTAATAAAGGGAATACACCACGTGTCCTGGACTGTCTCAGTGCAACCTATGTGCTGCACAGACTGGAAATACGTAATTTTACATCTAGTTTCTAGTATTTTTTTTTTAGATTTTATATTTTTAAGTTCACTGCAGGAGAATAATCTTGATGCTAACATGATTCACACCCTCTTTGACCCCTGCCTTGGACGTACTTTCCCTTGAAGGGTGACAGATGCACTTGTCAGTGACAACCTCGCCCCTAGCTGATGATCTAGATCATAATTAGTCCTTAGATCTGAAGTTCTCAGACAGGAAGACCACTGCCAGCTCCCACATTCCTCATGAACAGCTCTGCTCCCTCGTTACCACCTTTTGCTGCACACACTCCTAAGGAGATGAGCAAAATATCCTTTATCAACATCTTGAAGACTATCAGTGCCCTATGAATCAAAGCCCTTTTTAAAATGTCAGCAGGTTTTCCTGTGGAGACGGCAGGAAAGCACATGGGGAAAAAAACCCAAACCAAGCAGCAAGACCAAATTTAGCTTCTTTTAAGCAAATTGGATTATTTTGATTTTGATAATTCCATTTTAGGGAATGACACCGAAAAGCCTGCCGCTGTTTGGAGCTGTGGCTTGGGATAAGCTCTTTGCTAGACTGGGGTCTTATTAGCAACATATTGAGCTCTTTGATGGACACTCCGAAGAATTTTACCTATTTAATACTGATCACAGTAACTTTTGGAACACCTGAGCTACTGAAGTTTGGGAACACATCCATGGGATGGCCAGTAAACAGCAGCTGTTGGCAATACCCACACAACTCATCAAAGTTCCCTTTTGTAGCTCAATATTTTAAGTCTTTGATGGTTCCTGAGACCTTTGCTTCTTCCAGTCAAAAGGCCCACGGGTCGGTTTGGTTTTCCCCTTCCACTGGTGTCTAGAAGGAGCTTCAGCTCAAGGACTGGAGGTGCCTGAAGACTGCCCCAGAACCAGGTCAGGAAAATCAGTGTTTTGATTGGGACAATGCTTAAATTCCTGGAGGGAGATGGAATTTGTGAGCAGGCAAATATGGAGGAGGTGGAAAGGATGGTGTTGGCAACACAAAGAGCTTTAGAATCCATGAAAAATCAAAGTAGTCCTGTCAAATTGAGGTTAGAGTTTGGCCAGAGGACTACCTGCTCATCTGGGAGAAAACCTTCCCTATTTGGTTGTGCTGTCTCGAGAAATTTATCAAAGAAAATACAACTTAAATCAATGGGAAATAGAGAACAGAGAAAAAATTCATCAGAAACATAAAAAAATTTAAAATCAATAAAAGCTTATGGAAGTCCTACAATTTTCACAAACAAATGCAAAATAATGACTTTTTGTAAGAAACCAGGGTCCTGTAGACAGATGGATAAAACCAGATTCCAATCAGACTTCCAGAACTTTCTCCCTCTGAACTTCCCCTTCACTGGAAATGGTAAGAACGACGTACACTTAGAGAGGCACCTCAGCCCCATTACAATCTCTGCTCTCCACTGTGACTGCTGTTATTAAAATGTAGGTCTTAACCCTGAAATCCCAATTTGTGCTCTGTGCAGCACAGCAAATGCCACAACATCTTTTATTAGTAGCACCAGCTCTTTAAACTTTCTTTTTTTCTGAAAACCTGCAACACACCATCTGTCTATGGAAACGGTCTGGTTTTATCATCCACAGTCATAAAAGGCTGCCACGAGGTTCTGTGGCACCCAAACACTGATTTCAACACACCAGGGAGCAGCAGGTCAGCCCCCTTTTCTCACTGATGCTTCTCAAAGCTCCAGCAGCATCTCGGAGAGCAGCTTCTGATCCCTTGAAAAAGGAAAGAATGTGTCCAATGCTAAAGATTTTCCCCGGGGTTTGATAGTTACAGATAATGTGATGGCCAAACCGGGTGGTGATCAAGAGAAGCAGAACTTCTTGGGTTGCTGGAACAGGTGTGCAACTAAATATTGGGAATTTTTGGTGAAAACATTAATTTATAATGCAAAATATTCTCGACACTATTTTACAGAGTTATAGGGGTACTTCAGAATTCTCCAGGCTGTACCTATCACAGTCTGTACTCATACCTGTAACTATCATGATCCCAAATCGTTGTATTTATGTCCTGATAACTTCAGGAGAGATTTGAAACAAAAATGGCACAGTTTCATCTTAGTTTTCTGCTCATCAAAGTGAGATTTCCAAGCATTCAGAAGTGCACTTATATTTTTCTAGCTCTTTATGTATCCCAGAAGAGGGAATAGAGGGGAGGAAAGAAGCATAATTAGATAGCTACATATGCAAAGAGTTTTCCAGGAAACACTCGAGTTTGAGGCTTAAATTAAACAAAGAACCTTGCTAAATTAGGACTTTATATTCCGACTCCATTGAAGGCAGAACTCCCCCAGATTTTCTACAAATAAAACAACATCTTGTCTTCAAGAACTCCTTATCACAGAGTGTTTATCAACAAAAATGTATATACATGCATATATATATATAGATAGATAGATAGCATAGATATCTCATACATTTGACCCAGATTTCAAAATACTAGCTCTTAACACTTTAAGGGCAGTAAAATAGGAATCACTNCAGCTCTTAACACTTTAAGCACCAGGTAAGTCGCTGGTTTAGGGGCAGTAAAATAGGAATCACTAAGTGACTGCTGAAATCAGACCACTTTCCCCTGTGGCTAGCTGAGGATTTCAGCTGAGTTCCCAAGCCCCAGCTCTGCTGCAGTGACCCGACCAAACTCCTCAGTGCAAGCTGCCCAGCACAGAAGACAACGGAAGGCAGGAATTGCTTTCTAAGGCTCTTGAAATGATTTTGTACCACCTGTGGCAGCTGAAGCACACAGCTCTGGTCTGCAACAGCTCTTGGGTCCATGATGATGCCTACGAGTTGTTCTCATCTTTGTGTCTGCACCAGCCTGACCCTCACAAACAAAATGTCCTTTTTTAACAGGCTGGAATTCACTGCTGACAATTGCAACACAGATGTCACAGCTGCTTCAAACACCCTTTGTGGCACACATCACTAAGAACGTCCCATCAAGTGCATTGACAGACTCATCCTTCAAAGAAATCCTTCTTCTCTCCCTCCTTTGTTGAGAACAAAGTCAAAACTCTCAAGTTTATCTTTCAGCAGTCCCTCTCACTGGTTAAGGAGGATATCCATACATGGGAATTACATCAACAAAACTCAGTGACAAGATTTTGTCTGTCTGTCTTAATGACAGTCATGTGAAATGAATACACTCCAATTACTACATCAAAGATATTCCAAACAGTGTTCTCCACTCTCTTTCATTACACAGAGTACACAGGAAGCTTGATAGTTAAATGGCTTTATTTATATCAAGTTATCCTTACCAAAATCGTTGTCATTAAACCAGAAATGTATTTAGCCTAATGAACACTGCAGTATGGTCTTATCACAAATCATGTCTTCACACATTTCACAAAAGAGTATCAGATTAACGTACAACCAAAATATTTGCAAATAAATGTCTTCTCCTTTCTAAGGTTTCAGAATGGATTCCAAATTTGGCATGATATCACCATAGCTACCTATGCACAGAAATAGAGCCAAGATCTTGTTTAAACACCCAAGTCAACCAGGCAGCATTTCTGTGCAAAGCAAGTCGGTGTGCACAAAACAAGAGGAAGTTTCTTTAAAAAATGCTCTCCATCATCTAAACTGGTCTCAATTTGACCATCTGCTCAGTTTGTACAGCAGAATATTTCTGACACAGAACACAGTATGAGGTAAAAGGAGTCAGAAATGCTTTAGTCAGTCACTAGGGAAGGAGATCCAAGGCATCCACTGACTCCTACAGATCTGGTACGAGCAGCAATCCCAAATACCTCAGACGCAACTGAAATCCAAGGGCTGTTCTTCCCACAGATATTATCAGGGAGGACAGGAGACCATAAATCACACCTCGAACAGCCAATGCTGATTAACCTTCTCTATGAAACATCTAGCCCAGAACAACGGTTGTTTTCCCTAAAATAGCCTAATCCAATTCCATGCTTGAAGTACATCAATACATCAATTTTACCAGGACCAGGTTATGAAGAAGAGTAAAGATACTTCTTTTTCTGTGATGTACAGCTTCTGAGGAAGAGAGAGTATGGGCCAGCTTAATACATATTTTTCTTTGGCAAAGGACTAAGAGGGAAGCAAATCTCTGCCTGTACAAAGGAACTTTGGAAGAGAGAGGACTGTGCCAATAGGCATTTCCAAATGCAATTCTAACTGTGAGCTCTGAAAATGCAGGATGAATTCATGCTGACTTTCTGCAATACCCACACTGCAAGACAAGGGTTATTTAAATCATAAAGTGTAATAAATCAGTGTTTTTGTAAAACTTAGAGACATCCCCTCCAAAAGATCACCAAGTCCTATGTCAGCCACCACATCAGAGGACAGAATGCACCCTTTGGAAGCTCAGAGCACACCAAGCTGCAGGGAGCAGCTGATGTGCTGGACAGCCAGGCTGACAGGGCTCTTTCCACCTACAATTTTCGATGACACCACGATTTCTGTACCAGATGTGCTGGAAAAGTTTACTGGAGACAGCACTGATGGATATTCAGTGCCAGTGCTGGTGCAGATACTACTTACAGTACAAAATCAGACTGATTTCTGGGGGAAAGGGGATACCCAAATGGTATCTATGCCATAGGCAGTGACACCAGGATTTTATCTGAAATACAAAGAGAATGAATTGTGCTGAGGAAAAGCCCAGGGACAAAACCAGGGCCACCTCATTCCTCTTCTTCTGACCTTTCTCAAGTGATCCAAACCCAGCTTCCCTGGGTCTCTCAGTTTCTCGTGACAGAACATAAAGCAAATATTCAGCCTGGATATTTTCTTAGTTTTCCATCTTAACATTCAGATTTCTCAAGATGTTTTTGCTTTTTTCTAGGTTCACGGTATTTGCGTTTGAAATTCTTCGCAAGACTGTGTGTTCTAACAAAAACCAAGTGACAGTATAAACCATCTAAGTAAAATCAGACCAAATGTGGTGTTTTGCAGTGCTTTTGGATGTGGTAGTGATTAACATGAAAAAAATTTCCATCCCACAGTGTAAATCTTAATTTACATGACAACTCTAAAAAGGTGAAATACCGAGCAGCTACAGCCGTTCACAACCTTCCTCTAGGTGTTTTCTAACTCACGAACATTTTTTACCAATTTTTATCAGCTGCAGATGGCTCATTATTTTAAAGATGACCTTTAAGCACACACACTTCCCTTCCCTGCTTTTCCTTCCCCAAAATTCCACGAGATTTTCTTCAATTTAATTTTAAAGGAAGAGATGAACAGAGAGCAGCTCAGAGAAACTTGTCTCATTTTCACGTCACTTTTATGAACTCATTTTCTTTGGTCTGTATGAGACTACTGAAAAACCTATAAAAAGTCTTTAAATGAAATGATTTCTCCAGCAACTTGCACAGCACCTAAGGGCAGGCATAGCTGGAACAGCAGCTTAATTTCCACTTATCTATAAATCTCACATGCATTGTTCTTCCAATTCAGAATTGCTGTGTAGAGCTATTTTAATAGAGTTACTTCAGAGGTTGAGGTACAATCAGCTCCTCATTTATCTGGCATTTGTAAAAATCTGAGATGCTTGAAAGGAGCTGAATGAGAGGTACAGTGGGAATCCCACCACGCTGCTCCGGAGTGCTCCACAAGGGCTGCAGTACAACCACTCGCATTTTAATGCATCATTTTTTTTTTGG
The DNA here is from genome assembly GCA_013397175.1 of Platysteira castanea. Classification (NCBI taxonomy): domain Eukaryota; kingdom Metazoa; phylum Chordata; class Aves; order Passeriformes; genus Platysteira; species Platysteira castanea. The sequence continues at coordinate 1,018,637 of VYXC01008047.1, forward strand.
AGCTGCTGGAAATGTGTACATCAGACGGTCTGAAATGCTGCGTGCACCAACTCCTCACCCCACACAAACGGAACAGATGAAACACGGAAAGCCAGGATTGAAAACATCTGACTAACGAGCTGCTTATTATCGCAACATTTCAGACACGCTCAGCAGCAGAGAAAAAAACCAAAGAAAAAACAAGGGAAGAACCTGTGTGCCATGCCAGCAGTATTTTGTTCTCTCTTACCTGTCTGAGACACACGTTTTGGTGTCATTTTTTTCAATTATAAAGTCACATGGGATGCTTAATGCTAAAGGTTTCAATTTATGTGATTTTAATTATTGTAAACACTCGCTGTTCCCATTACCTTTAAGTATTTATTTCTAGGAAACTCATTTGCAGCATAGGAAAGAAAAATAAACCATTTCAATGATGATGCAACGAGAGCTGAAACTGTTTCCTTCTGGGGCTGTAGCAGATACTCAGCTCCTGCAGATCAGACTGTGAGCTCAGAACAGGCTCTTAATGGCACATCTAATTAATTCTTGATGGCTAATGACGAGTTGTCCTGCACTGTCCTGTGTCACAAAACCTTTGCTGCACCTCAGTATATACAATTCAGAAGCAGAAATACATGCAGACACTTGACATTTACAAACTGGTGTAAAATTAGCCAGCACAGATGAACTTATTCCCTGCAGATTTGATGGAGTTGTCCTGGTTCCTGGTGACAACCCAGCTCGATGGGATCCGAACCACAAAGCCAAAGGACTTGACTCTGAAATCCATACAATCAGCTAAAAACCACATGGCAAAATCATCTGGCAGATGCCACTGCCTCGGATAGGAAAGTTAATAGAGATAAAGGAACGTAGAATAAAAAAACGACTTAAGATTCCTTTTTGAAACTTGGTCAGCTTCACTTTACTCCTGGCAGAAGGATTTTCTCTAAGTACGTTTTAACTTTTAAAATAAGTATCTAACAGAAAAAACCGACTAGAAATAGGTTCCTGGTTTAAAAGACAACATGACTACTGAAAAAAAAAGTAGTAAAATCTACAAGGAGCATGAGTAAGAACCACAAATATGTTTTTCTGGCTGAGGAGAGAGAGACAACAGTGAATAAATGCAGAAACTGGATTTGGGTGGTTTAATGACAGATCAACTTCACCACCTGCGAAAGTAGAGGAAACATGTTCAGTCACTGCTAGGAAAAGGACATCCAAACACTGATGTCTTCGGCAGGCAGCTGCAGAGAGGAATTCTTCAGGGGATGCCACGGACATTATTTCAAGCCCATGGTTTTGTACTCCACTGTTTTGAGAACTAACTGGTGAAGGGAATACAAAAAGGGCAGCTGGATCAATTTTAAATCAGCCTTGAAGAACACAACGCAGCAACTTGCTGATGAAAATCCCGAGTGTCACATACTTGTGAGCAGCCAAACAACGTGAGAATGCTGAGACACGGGAGAGGAAAACTCAGTGCGAGCAGAAAGCGATGGAAATGGTCCCAAAAAATCCAGATGCAAACTTCTGAGTGAGCAGCTTTGGGCATCTGAATTATTCACACGTGTTCTAGAACCAAAATTCACTCATAAATACATGTCTCCGCCTATACATCTGCAGATACAGAACATTTAGACAACCACAGCAAACTTGTTCCTTCAAACCTCTCCATTTCTCTCAGTTTTCCTCATGGTTCATAGGGAAAACAACAGGGGCAGCAGCTGTTGCTCTTTAAAAAGCAGACATTTCTCCATGAACACCTCTGCATGCCTGATATCCATGGATGGCTCTTTTCCACAGCAGAAATAATTAAACTTTGGGAAAGTGCAAGGAGCCAAAGGTTATTTTATGCCCCAAAACCTCACGTGACCCTTGACACTGACACCACGCGATGCACTGAAATCAAGAGATAACTGGAATTCTGCACTAATGCACAAACTTAACAACTCTCCTCAATCCAAAGAGGTTCACCTGGACTTACAGGAGTTGAGAAAGGGTAAAAATTGGCAGAGGAAGTTTAACAGTCTTTAATTGTTTTTAAAGCACCTTGTACAAACCATGACAGCTTGCAAAGAATTCGATCTCTTACATTTAGAAGGTAGATCAGCACTTCTCTTCCAAATTTCACTTGCTTAAGTGCCAGACAGACTCCCAGTTATCCAAGAGTTTAATGAACTAAATCCAGCCATTTAAGGCTGTTTCATCTAGATAAGAAGCTTTCCAGCTTGAAGGATAAAACAGCCTTAAAGGCAATGGAAAACAAACCACACTTTGATGTGTACAAACCACCCAAGCACTTAGCTAATTATAAAAATCAAATTTTAGCTGGGGGATGTCAAGTAAACAGGTTTGGCTGGAGAAAGGAGACCACAAAGGAGTACAGGAGGCTGGAAAAGTCCTGCACAAACTCCAGGCCACACTTTGTGCTCCCCCCGTTGCTGCACTTCCCAAGGATCCCCAGTGGGGCACTTGACTGAGCAAAACTATGAACTCCAGGGTTCGACCAAAATATTTCTGAAAGGTTACAAAGTCCAATGGTTCTTGAAAAGGGAATTAAAAATATTTTGTGCACATAAGATTCTGGCACTGAGGGTAGACTTCCTCCAGTTGGATCCTTTCCAGTACTTCCTTGGGAAAACAAATAGTTATAATGGACGCAGTTTGGAAAGGGATGTTCTGCAAATACGAGAATATTCTAAATGTCACTGCCCCAAAACAACATCAATTGACACAGGGTTTTAAATACACAGTTCACATAAAGATGCATTAATACCTTGCAGTTCTTGAGTTCTTCCCCACCCCCCCCATCCTTTAACAAGAAATAAGGAGACAAACAAAACCTGGACATCTCTTGTGATAAGAGAGGTGAAAAAACCTGAATGTCAGTGTCTTCATTTCCTCCCTTTGTAAACTGAGTTTTTCTCTCTTCTCTAAAATCTACTGAATTTCATTTTTCTTACTCTCTGATCAACTGCTCTTGCCTCACTGAGAGTATTAACACAGCAGAAGTCTTTTTTTTTCCCCTTTGAATGATTTTTAGAAGGAAGAAGAAATGTATGCTTCATACTTACACATCTGAATAAGCTCTGAAGTGATGAAGCACAAAACTTCATTGCATTCACATGAGCAGAGTTAAGACCTTCCCTTCCCTGCCTGACTGTGTCGCTGAGATGCTGCTTTGAGAAGCCACCAGAACCATCCCCACCCTGGCTTACAGCAGGAGGAGATCTTGCAACAGAAAATGGCACGATGCCCTTGATGCTTTTATACCTCCTGGAATTTAAAAGCATAAAATACACCTGGGTAATAATTCTGCCGGCATGGCAGTGCTTCCATTGGCCACTTGTGCAAGGAGTTTGGAAGGAATTTGGAAGCAGAGGGTGCAGTTTGGCCACCCCTCACTGAGCAGCTGGAGGGCTGCTGTCATGCCATGTGCACCTATATATATATATTTGTGTCGGTAGAGGACACAATAAAGGAACCTCTCACACCTGCTAGGTTTAGCAGAAAGAGGAAAAAGAGAGAACTTTATTTACATTTCTCATGCTTTATAGGTTTCTCAATTCCACAAGGGACTGGAGGACCGGTCACTTTCTCATCAATCCCACTGCAGAAAAAGGATGCTCATCAAACTTTGTCTTATCACAAAAGGAATGAAAAACAGAAAAGATGGTTAAATAAACATTGGCCATTATTTACATTAAACTCCATGAGGAAACAATTCTGACTCCATATTACACACAGAAGGCTTTAGCAAAACAGGACAACTTTTTTTTTTTTTAATTATTAATGAACTTATTTTATTCCCGCCCCCTCTGGAGCAGCCTCTCCTACCAGCGCTGTCACTGAGGTGCTGCTGTGTAATTTTCCCCTCTAGATTTCCATGTATAATGTCCACCAAGGCGACCCAGAGGTGATGCCTGCGCTCCTCTGCTGTGAGAAGCAGCGTGCCTTAGGTCTGCTGAACACTTCAGCAGCCTTTCAAGAGCTGTGCAGGTGCCAGTTTCAGCTCCGTGGAGATGTGTGTGGCTGACTGGTGTGGATACAAAGCCAGGGAGCAGGCGCTCTGCCCCTGTGGAATGGTGGCAGCTGCTTGCCCCAGCTCAGGGCTCCCATCACTGCAGCACTGCAGTGCACATCTGGGCTGCTCTGGGGCAGCCTCATTACCGTGCACAAATGGATCCTCAGAGCTCAGGTGCTGCACTGCCTTTCTATCCCTTGCCATGGGATATTCAATATTATCCTATTGTTTTATGGCCAGCAAGGAATGGCTTGTTTTAGGTATATTATACTTTTTTTTCTTCTTTTTTTNTTTTTTTTTTTTTTTTTTTTGTAGCTAAGAAATATCTGTGGAGGTTTTCTGCAATTCCCTGTTTTATTCAACTTTTTTTACCACAGAAAGCTGAATGCCAACAGTGCTTTGAAGAAATCTCCCAATGATTACGGTCTCTCTGTGATATGGGACCTTTCCAGCAAAGCCTGGACTGACAGTGATGCCCAAGCCCTGCCAACCAGAGGAACTCACCCACCAACCAAATGAGTCCCCTACAGATAAAAACCTTGTGTGTAATGGATTGGTGCTATAAATAGGGAGATCAATAATGCCTGGAGTCAGCCTGAATGCTTAAATTAATGATTCCCCAAAATAGCAGCAAGACAAGGCCACGTGGCACACGCTGGCACCTACCTGAGACTACAGAGCGTGAGCAACAGGGGGTCAAAGTCATCTACAGATCTTTTTTTTCCTCTTTTCCATATTTTCCATCTCATTTAGACACTTCAGTAGGTTAGGATTTCTTTTATTTCCTCAGTGGGCTTATTTGAAAAAGATCATGTCTACAGCAATCTGTAATCCTTTGAGAATTCTGTACATTTCTTACGTACATATAATAACAAATATAATTTTTTATATGTCTTTAACATAATTTATATTGGCACCACCATCTGGTTTTACTCTTTATGCATGGCAGTGATGCTTGTGGCATTTGCCCCTTTCTGTGGCTGTGCAAGCACAACTGACAAGAGGGATAAATTCTCAGTAAATTCTTTAAATGTCTGGTTTGATTTTGGTTTTCATCCCAACTCGTAACTAAGCTCCTGGAGGAGGGGAGCAACAGGATGTTTTGAGAGAGGGATAAATGTAACACTGGGAAATGCACAGTTTGGGCAGGAATAAAGGTACAGCCTTACACCTTCCCCTGGAAAAACCACCTGTGCCAATAAAACAAACGGTGAATGAAGTGTGCTTGAGCAGCCCTCTGGGCAGAATTCCCAGCAGAAATTCATTTCTGGCTTGTCAAGCTTCTAATCAGTTTTTTAAACCTGACTAGGAGTAAATCTCCTGAATGGTAGGGAATTCACTATGGAGACAGAAACTTTCAGGCTGCAGTGGGAATCACCTACCCAGAAATCTGACCTATGAGACCTTTAACTGCAACTCGAATGAGATCCTACAGGAGCTTGTCCACAACCAGGATTGCACTCATGATTCAAATGGATTTTCAAAAAATTTAAAGACCAAATTAAACAAAATAAAAAATACCCCACAAACAAATAACCCACAAAAAACCTCAAACCAAACGAACAACCAAAAGACCCCCAACCTACCACTGGTGAGATTTTCAGTGTTAATACAAAGGAATGGAGAAGTTTAAATTATAATGGGGAAAATTTTAAATAATATAGAAAGCTGATAGAAAGTTAGGACAATTGACACAAATACATTTACTGCTCTCAAATCAGTTTGCTGGGATTTTTATCGAACATACCTTAATGTGTTTAATCATTTAGCACCATCAGAGGGCTTATACCCTAATCTGATACAGCTTTTCTCTGCCGACCCTAAATAAAATCAAATTTCTATGTATTGGGTGAGTTCCTGCCTTAGTGGCTGATCTTTTCTCCTGCCATCTGAAGTTTTGTTTGCTTCTTCCACGTGTAAAACACTTCTAATGGTATCCACATCTTCTGTCAAGGGTGCTGTGATCTACAAAGCTGGAAAGTGCCATGCAAGGTCTGGATTTGTTTGACATCTTCCAAGGCAAAGCTCCACTCTTCTTGACAGATCTAATATCTAATAATACCCTGCTCCATCTTCCTGCCAGTGCCTCTTCTAACTGCTGTTTCCATTTCTTTAGGTTTTGTTCTTTGGATCTCACTCAGCCTTTCCGATGTTTGGGATAATAAATCCACCTACATCATCCTTCCTAGGAGTCAAAGGAAATCATGGCCCAGTTCCCAGCTGTTGGGAACACTCACACAACCCACAAGGCATGGAATTCCAGCGAGATGGTGCTCCCAGTTATTTGGTGTTGTCTGGTAACACCTGGACCCTCCATTCCTTGGATACCCCGCTGGGTTCAGGAGGTTTGGCTCAGATCAGCCCCTCATGGTGCCACACACGAGATGCTGCACCTTCCTTCAGTAACCTGGACATGTAGCTGCAGGTCTGTGCTCCAGTGAAAGGAATGAATTGAATGGATAAGGAAAGCACCAAGCACAACAAATTTCTTTGCTTTTTAGTGCGCCCAGTACAAGCTCTGCCTTTAGTATGAGTGAGCAGCTCCAGAAGGATGTCCTGCAGGAACTAGGAAGAGAAGCTGAATGGATNAATGGATAAGGAAAGCACCAAGCACAACAAATTTCTTTGCTTTTTAGTGCGCCCAGTACAAGCTCTGCCTTTAGTATGAGTGAGCAGCTCCAGAAGGATGTCCTGCAGGAACTAGGAAGAGAAGCTGAATGGACCTCAGCTACCTTTGTGACGAGCAGAAAGCTGAAATCTCACACCTTAAAAAACGAGGAAAGGAAAAAACACTTCCATGGACACAACAACATGAGCTTGCTGCTGCCTCTCTTGAGGCCTCCTGCAAGATCCTGCCCAGACAATGAAGTACAAAAACAAATACTGAAAAACGAGTCCCTGTTTTTTTCAAGCTCAGAGCAGCTTAACATGTTGTTTTCCCTCAGATCAAGTGTCAGCAGCAGTGGAGCAAATACCTGACCAGAGCACATTTTATTAGATCAGCTGTCAGGCAAATTCTCTTTTGCCTTTAAAAAAAACTCCATGGCCACACCCTGCCCCCCACCAAAAAACAAAAAAAAAAAAAAAAAAAGCAGCAAAATAGGACAGACTTTTCTAGGAAGGTTTCTATGAAGATTGCTTTAAAAAGCTTCCAAATACTGAATTAATGCCACTGATGGAAGCACTATGCAAGAAGTCTCAGGAGATGCTGAATGTAAGACAGAAAGGGCTGTGCTCAGGAATTTGGGAGTAAAAGAGCATCTGGGATGAGCTCTGGTGCTCTTTCAGAAGCTGTGCCATGGGGAACACAACATCAATGCCTGCTTTTGTGAATAACCCCATTGACTGCAGCATGAAAAGTCCCACATTCACAAGCCAACAAAGAAAAGCAGATGCTCACTGAATACAGGAGGAGTTAAACAGGTGTGGGCTGCTTTAATGAAATGTTGCTGGACACTGCAGTAATTAATTAGGCAATACTACATCAAGCCACCAAGAAGCGAAGTGATGCCCCTTCCTCCCCGTGCTTCCACAGAGCTGACTCCTCAGGTGATTGTTGGTGGGAGCTCTGCAGAAGAGGGGAATGAGATGAGAGCTGAGTGTGATGGGTTGCAGTTCATCCCCAAATTTCTGGCTCAACTCTCCTCCATGCTGGGAGCAAAACCCTGGGGCAGACACTGACCCGAGGCACCCGAGCAGCCCTGGTAAAATCAGTGCACTGCAGACTCACCAGGCACATGCCCAGAAACTTCATTTTGGGCTTGTTTTGGCTTTTTTGAGGACTTCAATTATATTTACAATTACTCTTTACACTATAGACTTTCATATAAAAAAAACCCAACAGGTGAGGGTTTTTTCTTGCTTTAATGTACCTGTTTCTGACATATTTCTTTTGCAAAGGTGTGACACTTTAACATGGGCTTATGAAGAAAGAAATGTTATTTAGAGAAGGGTATAGATTTTTGTAAGAGCTCTGATTCAAAAGGAGCTGAAAATAAGCCCTTAAAATCTTTGAAGAATTCCATTGCTGAGGCACAAAATACTGAAAAAAACCTGATTATTCTTCAGGCAATCGAAAAAACGAGTAAGTGGCTTTGATATTTATAAGACAATACCACTTGCTTTTCCCTTTCCAAGCCTTTTTCTACATATTCAGACTTTAAAGCAGCAAGAAGCCTCTCCGTATTTTCAGACACAATAAAAGAAATATTTTTTAAGAGAAAAAGAAATATTTTCTTTTAACCCCCCTGCTGTCTGGGAAGAAAGCAGCAGAAAAGGGGATGGGGAGGAAGTCTCACACACCTGAGACAGTTTTTCCAATTAGGACATTTCTCAAGATTCATTTTTCACAGTGGCTGCCAGTTGCTCACTCGAAAGTCTTTCTCAATCTCTGTGGACCTTTTCTTTCCATTATTCTTTCTGTATCACTACTTCTTGCCATAAAAAATTCCTCATTTGCCAAATAACAATTATGAAATTAACTTTATGAAAGAAAATGGTAGATCTTAGACAACACCATCATCTGTGGTACCACGGACGTAAACATTAGCAATTTAAAGCTTTCAGGGTGATTTTCTTCTATTTTTTTTTTTTTCTTTCCCCCAAGAGATTCCTACTCTGCTGGATTTCAGTTCTTTTTTTTTTCAGATTTCTTTTAGGAGCCCCCATAATTAACTTTCCTGGATCACTGTTTCAGCCCATGTGGCTCTCACTATATTCTGTCTTCTGTGAATTTCAGCAGCTGACATCCTTCATTTTCTTTGGTTGAAAGGAAAATTAAATATACACCATTTAATCAGCCTACATATGCTCCAGTTTTCCTTTGTCCAAACTGCTTGGGTGTAATAGCTCGGGTTTTATTTGCTGTTAACAGGCTTGTAATTGTTTTTGATAAAATAATGCAATGTTTGTTCAGCTCTGCAAAACAGAAACGCATAAAAATATGAGTTTTGTGTACAGCCATTACGTGGGATAAAGAAGGGTTCAGCAGCTAAGTGCTCCTAGTCACTATCAGATTAAATTAGTGCATTTATTGAAGTTCTCCAAGGAGAATATGAATTTTAAAGCACTCCATCAAAGTGCACCAAGTTGTTAGAATGCCATTTGCTATTATTTATCCACGCTACTGCACCTCAGTCTTTGTTAAACACTCCTGCAGTTCCTTACTCACAACACCGTCAGCCCCAAGTAGTCCAAGAAGCCAGGAGCCACCTCCCTTTCACTGAAAACAGCTACTTAAAATCCAGGAGATGCACAATCACTGCTACTGCTGCTACTGAAGGAGCCTGGGTGATTACCCTGGGCTCAACGTTTAGCTGCTGGACAGCTGAAAATATTGGAAATGAACTTAATTTCATGGAAAAGAGAACTGAAGTTCTCCAGTGTTTAATGACCTTCGAAGGGGAACTTGGAGATACAATTTGCACATCACAAAGTTTCACATGCCCATTCAATTTTGCTCATATTTACAGAAAACACTGAACAGGCGAGCCAGACATGAATAAAAAACATGAAAAATTCAGGTAATTAAGACTTGGAGGAAAACCTTGCAATTATTTTTAAAGCAATTTTACTGTAATGATTTGCTGTTTGGATTTTGCATAAAGATATTGAGGGATCCTGTGTTGGTAAAGGACACAATAAAGGAAACTGACACCTGCTAGGTTTAGCAGAAAGAGGAAAAAGAGAGAACTTTATTTCCATTTCTCATGCTCTATAGGTTTCTCAATTCCACAAGGGATTGGAGGACATGTCACTTCCTCCTCAATCCCACTGCAGAAAAAGGATGCTCATCAAACTTTGTCTTATCACAAAAGGAATGAAAAACAGAAAAGATGGTTAAATAAACATGGGCTATCGTTTACATGAAACTCCGTGAGAAAGAATTCTGACTCCATATTATACACAGAAGGCTTTAGCAAAAGCAGGACAACAGGATCCATCCCAAAATTAGCTTTTGACATCTTACAGAAATGCTGCTTTTTCTGCATAGGTGACAGCAAATATGTATTAAATAACAGAAATTTAGCCTCTCAAAAGAAATTCAAAGGTCTCTGCGGTGTGAGAAACACCATTAAAATTAAGCAGTGGAATTCCTCATTAGACAGCCCACAACACAAGCACAAGAATAGAAAACTTTTCATTCAGTAAACCGTATGTCCCTAAAAATACCTGGCCCAGCACCAAATTATCCAAGGTGCAGCTCTCAGGCTTTCTTCCCCAGCACAGCAATTATGCCTCCATTGTACTCTAATCTCTTATTTTTAGCAGTGAATGTATCCATACAAAAAGCTGATTAACTTCTCATCAGCATCTGGCACAGCACAGGCCATTCTTTTACAGGTAACCAAAAGCTGCCCTCACTTTTTCTGCCAACAAAAATGCTCCAGTGAGCAATTCAGGAATATTTATCCTGGACACAAGATTGTTCTCCTGCTAACACGCTGGCGTATCTTGAGATCAAACTGTAAGAATAAATTTCATCTCCTGAATGGTGAAAAGGTTTTGTGTGGAGCCTGCACGCTGCCTCCCTTCCCCTTGGCAGGATGCCTTTCCAGATGATTGCTAATTTTTAAACACTAAAAAGTCTGTCCTGCTATTGCTAAACACATCCTGAGGCAAAAGAGAAATGGGGAAAAATATGAGGATTACAGCAAAGTATCTAAAATCTCACTTTTGTTAGGGAATAGAAATAATGTTGTGCCCTGAAAGCCTATGGAAATCACATTGTGTTGTTTTGTTCTCTTGTTGGCTGGGGCATTTGTCCCCTCTGAAAGTGTTAGCAAGATGACCCTCAGCACTATTTTATGAAGCAATGCAGAAATCACAAGTGTTTCCTACTCAAAGTCTGGAGAGCATCTCATAAGTTCAGGCTCTGATCAACAACACCTGAAAAATCCCCATCTAAATCCTCAACTTTTTTAACCAAGGGAGTCAAAAATGCCCCAAACTAAGATGTCTCCTCAGCTTTAAACTTACAAACTCCTTGCTATCAGAAAAGCTGTTTTGCTGCCACAAAAAACCCAGAAACCCCAAGCAAACAAATAATAAAACTCAAAAGAAAAGTCATTTTCCTGAAAGCCTGGAAAACTAAAGCCTGATGAATTCTGGACTTGCAAAAGTGCAGTTTCTCTACAGCCTGCTGCCATTAATGCAGCTCTGTCACCTGCCACTCTTCAGAGCTTCACCCCAAAATACCCCAGAGTCCTGGCTGAGGGTGCCTTCCCTGTGGGAAAATCCACAGTTCATGGCTGGTAGGAACTTCCTGGAGAAGGAAAAAAATAAACAATATTCTTCTTTTTTTTTTTTTTCCAACGAAATATCTGGAAGTTTTTGATCTGAGCAAAAACGAATTTAAATTTGCAATATCCGCTTTGGAAGTTTTTATTAATTCCGAATGTCTTGAGTGGCTTTGTTTATTTTAAAAAGTCGTGGAATACTCTTAGTGCACAATCACATCCTAATCCAGGGTTGTATTAATCACATTTTAAATGACAAGGACATCAGTGATTAAAGAATCTCATCTTGTTTGAATCACAGTAGCTCCTGATATAACCTGACACTGATCTAGAGCAGAAGAGGCTTCAATGTTAAAAACAAAATCAGATTCACTGTTAGCCTACAGTTATTTTCTTTTCTCTTGTTAATAATTTCAGTCCATTCCTATTACACCACGCTGGATACATCAGGCAGATTCTCAGCCAGAGGCTTCTGTAAAGTAATCAGGTCTAATCCATGTCCAATCCATTCAGGAATCCCAGAGATAACCTGCAACTCCTTATATACCAGCTCTGTCCCTGGATGATCATTTCACTTCGTCATGGGATGCAAAAGAACATTTCTGCTCCCCCAAATATCTCCTTAATAACCCATTTTTAAGAAATTACTTTAAACTGTACATGGCACATCAACGTGACAATCCTGACACCACTTCCAATTCTGACTGGAATTATTTCATTCCTCCTCTTTCCAAGTTCACAAACCCACTTCATTCCAACTTCCTAACTTAATTCAGATTTTGGCAATCACATGCTCATTAAACGGCACGTGCTGTAGGACACAGTCAAACACACTGGCACTTTAAGTGGCTGTGGAAACTGCCTCCTGAGGATTTTTATAGCCCAGGCTTTGTCCCCGGATTTAGCAGCAGCATGATGTTCCCATGGTACACGAAGGGCTCCACACTTACTGCTTCACCAGATTTCCAAGCTGTTTGTTCATTCTGCTTTACTAATTGTGAGCCCAGCGAGCTCAGCGCAGGCTGCAAAATCCCAGCTAATTAGAGCAACCAGAGAAAAGGTGTGGGGAGATAATTTCTCAGTGTCTTGATCCTCAGGAATGACAAGCAGCAGCACTGGGGCTGCTCCCTTGCAATTACAGGAGCTGCCTGCACTAAATTAATTCATTTAAATGCTAAACATGGGCTAACAAGGTATATTGTAAATAGCACAAACACACAGGGAATGACCCCTACTTATGATGCTTCCCAGCAGGTAAAAAAGCCCCTTGATAATTACCATTTCAGTTTCAGTACAAACTAACAGGGCTAGAAGGCCAGATGTAAAAGACATCCCCCATTGGGCCAACGTCATTTTGCTCTTACATTTCTACAGACAACTCCCTGCAAAGCTCAATGTTAAGCAGCTCCAGAGAGAAAATGAGACCTGGATCAAATACCAACACTTGGTCATACGAGGTAGCACAGCAAACATTTATTGTCACTGTACCCAGTGCTGTTTCACTGCTACAACAAACTTGCCCTGAGACAACTCTTCCATCCAGCCGTGCTCGCCAACTACAGAGGCTTGAATGGACTTTAGGAAACTTTCCATGAAACTTAAGATGACATTTCCCTTTTCTGTGAACACCTGGGCCTCGTGGGGAGGTTGGAGAAGGAAAGGTTTACTCTCTCTACAAAAAGGCAGAGTAATGGAGTTGCCTGAGTTAATATTTGGTTGTGAAGAATCAAAGAGCAAGGGAACAATAACTGGGACATTGCATGGAAAACCATCACAAACATCCAGTGTGGGGCTGCAACTCTGCACACTTTCCCAAAAGAAAAGTTCAGTATTTTGCCCAAACTCATTGTGTAATCCTGTCTTGGCCAACAGAACAAGACGGGCACTGCCAGAGGGAGGTGGCTGCTGCTGGAGCTGTGCCAAGNGTTTTGTGGGGAGGTTGGAGAAGGAAAAGTGTACTCTCTCTACAAAAAGAGTAATGGAGTTGCCTGACTTAATATTTGGTTGTGAAGAGTCAAAGAGCAAGGGAACAATAACTGGGACATTGCATGGAAAACCATCACAAACATCCAGTGTGGGGCTGCAACTCTGCACACTTTCCCAAAAGAAAAGTTCAGTATTTTGCCCAAACTCATTGTGTAATCCTGTCTTGGCCAACAGAACAAGACGGGCACTGCCAGAGGGAGGTGGCTGCTGCTGGAGCTGTGCCAAGAGACACAACCTGGCTGGGTGTCCAGGCTTTAGGTAAGCAAATTACAATTAATCTAGAGGAAAACCAGTCAGAGATGACCCATGCAACACCTGACTAATCCCAGGCCTTGGATCATTTTACAACTCAACCTTTTTCCAACATTTTGGCTGTCAGTTCATTGTGGAGACGCTCTGTTGCCCTGGAATTCTGTAAGCCTTCTGTTTTTAACCTTGGAGTCAGATTCTTTCTCACAGTTTTATGTAAATAGTAGCCGATGTTTACTTAACGGTGTTTTCTGTTTTTCATTCCTTTTGTGATATGACCACTTTGATGAGCACCTTTCTTCTCCAGTGAGATGGAGAAGGAAGTGACATGCTCTCCAATCCCTTGTGGAGTTGGGATGTGTATAAGAATAAGATAATGTCAATAAATCGACGTGATATCCTCCTTTTCTGCTGAACCTGGCAGGTGTAAGAGCCTCTTTATTGTGTCTCCCCAGACATAAGTGGTGACCCCGAGTTTCGAACTCATAATGCTCCAGCCTGGTGGAGACACACACAGGAGTACTGAAACATCTGGAACTCCAAAAAACCATTCTTTTATTTAGACTCCACATCTGAAGCTGAGATGAGAAAGGCAAAAAAAGCTCCCAACATTCTGGGTGATCTCACACTCACTTCCAAGCTCCCTGAAGCCTCCCATCCTTTCGGATCAGAGCTGGAATTTTCCTGGCAAGGCACTGCCAACTGGCTCAAGTCCCTGGGCACTGTTGTGCCCACAGCCATTAAGTCCTAAAGGTCAAGAGTTAAGACCCTTGTGGCTTTTTAAGGGATTGTTCTCTTTTAGTAGGACAATATCCAAGGGTGGTGCTTCCCAAAAATCAACAGTACCCATTAAATAACAAAACCATTCTGCCTCAGACACAAAGCTCACAGAAGGCAATAAAACTGTCCACCGGTCACGAATCAGGTACTTTAAAGCAATACAAACAGCAATAAAAGCTTCAGAACGTTATTTCTGTAAACTTTGCTGCTAAACCAGAGTGACAGCTGTGCCTCAGCACACAGACTGAGGAGGGGAATTCTTTTTTAATAGGCAAACCAAATTTCAGGATAGAAAGAGCCTCAGAGCTGGGCTACAGGGATTAGGGCTCTGTATCAGCAAGCTGAAAGCAGCTTCTGAGCGGCTTCTCATGAGGATGGTTAAAGGAAACTCTCCCAAATTTGTTCCTGTAAATAAAGGCTTTCATCTGTAAAGCAGAAGCATCAGCAGGGAGTGGACTTTTCATTGTGGGCCTGATCCTGCTGTCAAAACTCTCTCTGGGCTGTTGCTGCTCCAGCCATTCACCAGGCTCCCAAAGCCATGGATGTGGTGACACAGGGAGCACAGCCCTCTGGGAGACCTCCTCAATAAGGACATTTTTCACAGTTTGATTTCCCACACAGAGAGAATAAGGTTGGTTTGGTTTTGCAGTGGTTCATGATCTGTTCTGACTCCCTTCCCTCCTAGTGAATAAACCCCAACTCAGATGCAGTTGCCCCCATGGTTACAAACTGTCAGCTCCTCAAGAAGTGATTGCTGAGTGCAAGGACAAAAAGCTAAAAATAAAAGGTAAAATTCAGAGAAAAAACCCCAGTATTACTGCTTTCTGCAACAGGAGAACCTTCTCTCGAGCAGTATATTGGTAATGAAATTAAACAGCATATTTGCAATACACAACTCACAGACAGCAAAGAAATTAAGCGGAAGTGCTCTGCATGCAGAACTGCTGAAAGGCTGCTTGACAGGGAAAACAGTGCCTAGTTAAAGCATTAGTGCTTTGGAAGATCCTCACTGAGAGATGTAACTTGTAATATTAAAAAAGGAACTGGCCTTGAAAATTGGCAGATCTTTAAACCTCTGAATTCCTTCCAAAATGTGTATTTTACTTTTATTTGGGGGAAAAAAAAGATTCCAACTCGAATTTGTGACTGAGAACAGAAACTCCTTTAGACTGGGAGAGGAATCAAGCAGACCTTAAAGAGATATTGTCTGATTAAACTGAGGCAGTAACAACCATGAATAGCAATATTTGATGTCGGTGGAAGCAATTTTAAGCACAAAGAGGCCGTAGCAGCTCCTACAACCTGCAGAGTGGTAATGTCAATCCAAAGTATAAAATTCCTTCCTTGCTTTTGGCTTAGCAACTATCAAGAAGTTTGAGATCCATAAGAAATCCTGAGGAGCTGGCAGCGTGAAGAATGTGAACGGAATTTATTTATTTTCAGGGAAAAAACTTTGAGAAATCCAAAACAGGCGTGGCACAGCAGAGAAGTACAAACAGCACAAAGCAAACAGCTCTGACGAGTTCATCCTCGAGCCTTTGTAAATAAACATCTGGTTAAACGCAGGAAAGAGTAGGAAGAATCCTACAAATACCTGCAATGAAATTCAAAACTAATCAGAACTAACTACAAAAACAGAAAGGTGAATTACCTGAACCAACCTCACTCTCAGATCCCACTGCCGTTACCCGTTTAATTACAGAGGAAGGTTAATAAAATGTAGCAGGAGTATATTTATGACACTTCAAAGACAAGACTTGGCTAAATTCCAGTTCCATCCTGCAGCAAGTGCCTAAG
This sequence comes from Platysteira castanea, assembly GCA_013397175.1. Lineage (NCBI taxonomy): Eukaryota > Metazoa > Chordata > Aves > Passeriformes > Platysteira > Platysteira castanea. The sequence continues at coordinate 1,034,699 of VYXC01008047.1, forward strand.
ACAGAATTAATAACCTATAACTTAAGAATCTTTCTTTTTAGCAATAAATACAGAGATATTGCACAGAAATTCTGCCCCAGGGACAACAAATTTATGCTGCAGTGATTCAAGTCAACAACAGCAACAAAGCTTTCACAGTTTCCCAAAATCCTGTTGATCCTGCAGACCAAGATCTTGGAGTACCACAGGCAAACCAAGTTACCCTCCTGTGAGGGCTACAAATAACACGAACAAAGCCAAGCTCTTGGATGTCCCCTGCAGATCTCCACTCGAGCCTTCACTCGCACTTGCTGTGATTTACTGTGCTTGGGCTCTTCCCAAAGGTGAATGTTTAGGCATCTCCTTCATGTTCTTGGAGTTTCTCTAGGTATGAGCAACACACCCAAACCACAGCATTTATTCCCTGCTGCACACACAACCCCCGTACACAGCCAGCCACACGTGGTAAGCACAAGAGTGACGTTACAGCACCAAAGGAATTTGGAGGAAATTCAATAAACTCCAATTTAATAAACTGGATATCCTGAGCACTGACTTCCCAAGCCTGACAAAGCCTTAATACGTACAACTGGTTATAAATGCCTAAAAAAGTACACAGCTTGGAATCTCCAATGCTTTGCAGACTCCTGTTTACCTCCCAAACTCAAGTGTCTTTAGCAGCTGATTTCATTCCCTACAGCTCGATATAAAGCATGCACTGACCTGCAGCTGCCAGATCAGATTTTCCTTTTTCCTGGTGGCAGAACCCACAATAATCCGCTCTGAAAATCCACCCAGGGTAAGTGATATCCTTTCTTACCGAAAGCCCAAGGCAGAGCAGGGGGAATCCAGTCATTGATCTGACAAGTAATTTGCGGCTTTGCTTGACAGAGATTAATTAAGATCGGAAGAGAAATGGGAGCAGGGACGATAAGCAACAGAGATTCCTGAGGGGACTGATAAACCGGAGGGGTGTGTTTCACAGCTAACAGGCACATCAACAAACCACTGCATTTCGAAGTCCCTCAAAGCGGGATGGTGCTGAGGCAGCAGCTCCAGCCCTGGGTCCGCAGCAGTGGGATGGATGCTGAAAACCAAGACATGAAGATGGAGACCTGAGTCCCTCATGTAGATCTAGCTACAGAAAGGCTTTTGAGTCCAACCAGGAGTTGCTCAAGGAGCAAACATCCAACCTGTCAAGAGTCTTCCAAAACTTAAATCTTACTCGGAACTGTGGAGGAGGAGAAGCTTGCCAGGTCTCTCCCTTGGAGAGATGTCCCTCGAATGGGCTGTGACAAGCTTATCTCAACTGTTCCCTGGAGAGATACCACTTGGAAGGAGAAGCCCTCCTTGGTCAGGGTGAGACCCCACCATGCTTTGGTGCCCATGTAAATTCTTTGTAACCCATTGGTCATTCCCTCTTTGGTACCACCCTTGCTTTCCCCCATAAAAACCCCAGGTTCTGGAGCCGTCGTTCCTGGCCCCTTTGCAGAGTCCTGGACAATAAAGGCTCCTCTGTGGAACAGCCACACGGTGCTCCTGGCTCTCTGTCCCTGAGTCGGCCTGGGATTACCTCTCAAGGCAGAGCTGAAATCACTGAGCTGAAATCCCTGCTAAGAGCTGACCACTTACAGCCACAGGCTGTCCCCTTGCTGAGGTTCCCCAGCGGCCGGAGGATAGCCCGAGACTCCTAGGAAGCTGTCCCTTGTGGGACCTCTCTCTGGGAATGTCGCAGCATCCCAGGTCAGCCTAACAGAGCCCCAAAGGCTGTTGACTACACAGAACAGAACCACACAGATGAGTATTTAAAAGCGTACCAATGTGGCTTTCTATACAAGCTGTTACCACTTCAAGCCGGCAGGCAGGCCCTGCAGGGTGCTGTGCATCTACCAGGGTGCATTCTGGTGAAAATCCTCTGCTTTCATCTCGTACAACATATCTGCAGGGCTTGAAGACACACCCAGAGCTGCTCAGAGAAATTAAAATTACAGCATAACTAGAACAGTTGGTGCTGGATACAGGCATGGCAACAGCACCTTCCACACTTTTCCTAGGAAAGGGAAGAGAAAGCAAAAGGCGGCTGGAAATCCACAATGAAACTTCGAGCAAAATTCACAGTGGAAGTGATATTTAATTACAGAAATGAATTTTCATACAGCTATATTAGAATTATTTACCTGGGTTCATCACTGGAAATCAGCGAAGTCTTCTGAATGTCAGCTCCAAATTAGATCAATATAAATATTTGATGGAAGTTCACAAGTATGTACAAACAACGCTATACTAATGACACTGAATTGTTTTGAAACACTCAAAATGAGATTTTACTCCTAATGAACTTTCTGCATACTCAAATTATTTTAAATTATTTGTTCTACCTCCATTTGTTCTGGTATACGAGATTATACTCATGAGGTGTAATTGTGATGCATAACAATGTGTAAAGTATTTTTCAATATTTAGTCACAGGAAAAGCATAAATATCAAGCAATCCTGAAGTTTATGGACAAGTAAAACCCCACTGGTAACAGGAAATCAGCTCAGGAGGAGCTGCTCTGCAGCAATGCATGAAGACTTCAGCAGGGAGAAAATTCAGCCCCGTTGCAGGTGCAATATTCACCCCTGCATCCACTTGAACACCACGGTGCAATCAGCACATTTTAAACGAGCTGAGGACAGAGTCCAGACCTTCTCCACCAGGAGCAGCTCTAAAACGTGAGCCTAATTTGTGCCAGGTGCTAAACTGATCCCACAGCAGTGACTGGCAGCTGTGCAACCTCAGTGCCCACGAAGCTGGGAGAAGGGAGCAAGACCTCGAAGGCTTAAAAAAATATTTAGGAGCAGACATTCAGGGAACAGGAGGATGCAGCTACTGCTCCCAGACAAACAGAGTGGGAACAGCTCCAAGGCAGGGAATTGCACCATTTCCTCCGTCAGGCAGCCACAGTAACATTTGACAGAATTTTACTGTTATGAAGAAAATTGAGGCTGAAGCCAAAAGCAGATGAAATGCAACACCAAAGTAATGTGGTTTCTCTTTTTCCAAGATGGATCTGCCTTAATAAATTTTCTCTTGAACATTTTCTCCGAGCAGCAGTGGTGTCCAGCTCTGCTCTGGAGATGTCTGTGTGCTTGGATACAGGCTCTGCGTGCGTGTGTCTCACTTTGGACACGGTGCTGCAGTTTAATCCTGCACATAAACCATCTCTTGCTCTGTGTACTTGTAGGCAGTGCTATTAATTGGCTGCCTTGGAAATCAATTAATCTTCTTGGTGAAACATCTTCATCCTATGTAGCATGCATTTGCATTTCCATGAGTTAATCAAAGTGGGATATCAATTAAGAGACAGAAAAACAGCAACCTGGAGAAAACCAAACCACACCTCAAGCAAGACCCAGCCACAAGAACGAATCCTTGCTTTGTATCCCCACCTTTTTACCAGATGCTTTTATTTACCACTTTTTGCTATTATTCTTCTGAATTGAAGAGGGTTCATGCACTAAAATTCACCTGACAGATCAGGTACAGTCTTCATAAACAGAAGCTTATTTCTAATTTATAAAAGAAGTAATAAACATTTTCTAAAGGGACTTTTGGTGACTTTACAGAAGTCCATATCTGCCCACAGGTGCCCACTGGGACTCCTGCAAACACATCCTCCCTTCACCACTGAAACACCTTTCCAGATCTACTCTCCAAGCTCTAAATTGGGCAGAAGCTGGAATAAAGTTTCCAGGGTCACATCTCCCCCATATGTTCAGCTTAGTCCCTTTATGTGTATGCATTTAATTTTGGTACTGGGACTTCTGACATTCTGGAAAACTTCAGGCTCTGATCATCTGATTCAGATGCAACCCCAGACTCGTAGACACCTACGTTGTGGGGGTGGCTGGATTCTCAACTCTGCTTCAACTTTCTCTCCTATTTCAGCATTACATAACGCATCTATTTCAGTCTGTGCCATCAAACATTAAAATTAAGAAAAGCCAGGCTTCATAGCTGAATATAAAGTGAGTTCTTGATGCTTATATTCCCAGCAGGGCCATATCCAGTCACTGCCATGGGCAGTGTGTAAATGGGGTGTAGCAATCTTGCCTTCACGATCATTTTTTAGACTAAAAATTGCAGGTGCACATTAGTACTGTAATGTACAAACTGCAGAGAGTGCAAACTGTGCCATTACTATGACTTGCCCTGTATCTCCATAGGATTTCTTAAACTTCAGGTTTTCTATCTGTTCTTTTATTCACGGATAACAATCTGTGAGTTTTATGATAGTAAAATGCAACAAAAAATGCTTAATGCTAAAATTTACATGCTTAATAAAATAGTAACTAGAAATTATATAAAAAAGCAGCCCTTTCATATTTTACTCACAGTGTGGCTTTGAGTAGGGAAAGCTTACCAATTACTTTTTTGGATAACCTAGTGCAATGGTGCCAATTTTGAAAGAAAAGACAATTTCATAGCAGAGTTGTAAGCAGGGAAAAGACAATTCCCATCAGCAAAGAGGAAATAAAGTGCTCTCTCCTCTGGCTCTCAACAGAGACAAATGTTATTTGTTTTAATGAAGAATGGCTCATACAAATGCTCTTTGGATCTGGTTTGGTTTTTTTAGTTTTTGGAAAAACTTTTGTCAGATAATGTTCTAAAGTATTCCCAAATGTTTTATATTACACAGCTGACCCAATTCATTGTCTAATATGTAATGAAAACGTCCAGATTCATCTGTAGAGCAGAAAGTACTTGCAACGTTAATGGTGTTTGATAAACGACACCTTCTTCCCCAGCCCTCCTTAACTTGATGCAGCGATCCCACATCTGTCTCCCTTCCCAGTGGAATATTAATTTCTGCTGCCTCCCAGCCCTGAGAGCTCTCACCTGCCGGCTGATATTAAGCAACAGCCTGACAGCAGAGGGAACAAAATAAAATGAATTTGCACAATTCAAGAGTAACTGGAAATATTCCTAGAGAGGGACAGATTAGCACAAGAATGACTGCTGGTCATTAAAGGCTGTCCAAAACACTCTGCAGTGTAGGTCCTTGTATTTCATCTATTTCTACTCTGGGAAAAGTGCTCTGCTTGCAGAGCTGTCTCTATTTTTATACTTTCTGAAGAGAGGCAGTCAGTGAGTTTCATGCTGCTTTAGCACACCGCACTCTGGAGAATTTTGTCTAATATTATGTAGTAAAGTGGTTACAGCAAAAAAGAAAACCAGTGCCACACATTTTCCTGAGAACCAGGCTGGACTTTCCCTAACATTGAGCAGCAATGGCTGGTACTGAACACAGAGTCACCCACACCACTGCAGAGGAAAAAGTGCAGAACAATATCCAAACTCACACCCAGGTGAAGTCATTTGATCAACAAGTCAAGAGCTACAATCTTGGGAGACAAGATGTGCTGTCAGATCCTGTGCCTCTCTGCCAGTACCAACATTTCTATCGACTTGTAAAAATCATCCCAGGATCAAGCTGCAAAGAGCTTCAAGAGCTTGGGAAATTCAGCCCATCCTCTGCCAGCGAAACGGTGCTCAGACTTGTGTATGGCAAACCCGAGAGAGACATTTTATCAAGGAATTCAGACCAGGAACAATAGGCTTACAGATGTCCCCAGCCCTCAGCTTAGCCTAGCTGTCCTGTGGGGGTTTCCAGAAAGCTTGGCCATGAGGAGAACAATGCTGCATTCAGCAGGGTGGAGTTTATCCTCTCCTGGGAGGAAGGATTGGGGTTAAATAAGCCCTCAGCTTCTTCAGATGTTGCCTCCCGAGAAGCATCTCATCCATCCCCAGCTCCTGTGCAGCCCTGCCTGGCAGTACACACCCAGCCAGGAGCTGCAGCCCCTCCGTGGGGCTGTGGGGCACAGAGTGCCAATGCTCCACTCCTGCGGCCTCAGAGCCACAGCACCGTTCCCCTGTGTCTGCACTCACTCCTCATTTCAGGCTCCCTAAAGGCCCCCGGCTTTCCCAGCTCTGAGTTACAGCTACAGCGGCCCGGCTGGCCCAGAATCCCCGGCTGTAAATTCAGGCACAGCTTCTCCTTCATGGCCCTGCAGGTAAAAACCTCCTCAGATCCATCCCAAAGGTCTCAGCAGTCTCCAGAGTGGAACTTTCAGCACAGCCCAGCGGGGGCTACCCTGACCACTGACTTCACAAATCCATGAAGGACACTCGAGGCAGAAGTGCCTTCCCTGGAGCTGGGCTGCTCCAGAGCTGCCTCAGAAACCTCCCCTCTGTGTCTGGGAAAACACAATAAAGACGCTCGCACACCTAGGTTCAGCAGAAAGGAGGGAAAAGCCCACTTTATTTACATATGTCACATTCTTCTAGAATTCTCAACTCCACAAGGGATTGGAGAACATGTCACTTCCTTCTCAATCCCACTGGAGAAAAAGGATGCTCATCAAAGTTCTCTTATCACAAAAGGAATGAAAAACAGAAAATACCGTTAAGTAAACATTGGCTGTTATTTACATGAAACTGTGTGAGAAAGAATTCCGACTCCAAGGTTAAAACAGAAGGTTTTAGCAAAACCAGGACAACACCCCTCCACACGGGAAGCACCAAGGTCTCTCCCCATACCAAGGCACACATCACTGCAGCCCAGATGCTCTCCTGGCACTTCAGCACGTCGTGAAGGTTGGCAGCAAATTCTTACCGCAAACACAGGGATTTTCTCGCTGCCCTCCTTGTTTGACAAATTTTTGTTCAAGTTTTGTTTAATTGTCATAAAGCATATGTATCCATTTAAAAACACATCAGTCAGCCATCCAGCACGCTTGGAAATACATATTCAACAGGAGATTGGAAACTCAGTCTTCTTAAAATCCTGGGATTACTCTCCTCACGGAAAGAAATTTAATGTTTTCTGAACATTTGCTATTAATTAAGTACTCAATTAACACAATACCAGCAAACATCAAAACAGATCATTTCTATAAAGTGAAGCATACACAGAATGCTTAAAAATATTCCCCTCTTCAAAGATTAAACCTGTAAAACCACTGGAACAAAGGATGTAGTGCAAGCAGGACTCAGCAACCAAAGAAGCCATACAATAAGATTAAACTCCAAAACCTTTATGAATACTCTTTCCTGGACAAAATGAACTAATGATTTCTCCAATTCCCTTCAAAGGGATTACTTAAGTGCAAAGTTGTGCATGTATGTAAAAATATTTACGGGCATGGAAGTCTTCCTGTAAATTGAAAAGAAATTAATCAGCTCAGCCAGTGTTTCGCCGGGGCCCCTGGTGAAGGCAGCATATGTGACACGATCCGAATAAAGGATGAGGTCGTTCCATAATCTCCATGGATGCAGTTCTTGATGAGGTTATGAATAATATCACTTCTCATTATATCTCACGGCTGTTTGAAGTCATTCTGCCTCTCAGGATGTGCAAGCCGAGTATCGCTCCATCTGGAAATACATTCCTTAAAGGAACCAATTTTGCTCGTGTAGAAAGTCTAATCCCACAAAGTCCCCAGGAAAAGATGCTGCCAACTTCAAAGCAGACCGCACTTCTCGCAAAATATGGAAATAATCACCCATCCCTTCAGCACATTAGAAATATTCATTTCATCAAGGTCAGGCAGTGAGATCCACTTGAGGGACTGTGACTGCTTGCTCATTTTAAAGCCTAATTTCTATATATTGCCCCATAAGTCTTGTGAAGTGTGAACACGAAGAATATGCTGAAACTACCAGGTTGTTAAGTAGGAAACTACACCAAACCTATTAATTTAAAAGGCTGTTTTATTTTGTTAGACTAATTTAAGGAGTTTTGTCTGGTTTTTTTATATTGAAACACACTTTTCACTCAGTAGCTGAAGTTAATTTGAAGCTCATGCATATAGAGAGATTCATTACCAACAACACCAAAAGAAGAATTAAATACAAAACCAAGCAATTCTATTTCTTAATTGCTTCTATCTCATCTAGGGTCAAAGACATCAATGTCTCTTCATCACACTTGACATCCTTAGGCAGCACATCCACAGCTCCTCAGATGCTTCAAATGCATAGCTACAAAACACACAATCCTGGGCAGCATTTTGGGGTTTAGTATTTCTAAACTATGACACTTTATTCCCAATGCTGCCTCAATTTCTCCATGGGTTCTGGTCTGGGAGATGATTAATAAAACTAAGTTGTTAATGGAAAATTTTTCATAAAAGATAAAGTTGCAGCAGAGTTGTTTTTATTACATTAACAACAGTCCTACAGGGGCGAGGAGGGTTTCCAGTGAGATTTTTGCACCTTTTCTAGCAGGAAACTTTCAAAAATGAGACATCCGTGCCTAAACAGAAAGAGAAGTGGATGCAATCAACAAACTCCTCAATTGTCTTTCCCATGGCTCACTGCAGAAAAAAGCCCACACCTTTATTCTGCAGATACTAATTTCAGAACATGGTATTTTTAGGAAGGAAAAAAAAAAGAGAGAGGGGAAGAAAAAGCCATATGACTGACATATATTAATTAAACCCTGCTGTGATGTTTATTAGTTTGGGAATAATTATTTAATCAAGAAATAGCTGCCAAGCTTTTGATTTGATGCTGATGAACAGATACGTTCAAAAAGATATTTGAAGCCAACTGAAGTAGGAAAAAATCCAGAATAATTCATAGGAATTTGAAAGCAGTGGCTCAGCACAAGAACACTGACCTTGCATTTATTCATGTTCTGAGTCTGAGACCTTTGGCTTCTTCTCTGAATAAACACCATTGTGATCTGCAAATGTTTCTTGGCATGACTGAGCCAAACATGAAAACAACCCACGACACTGAAGGGAACAGGATAAACAGCCTGGCAGCTCGCTGACAACTTGTGCTACACGTCCTTCCACTGCTCCCACAGAAACACACCTGGGGACCAGAGAATCGTGGAATGAAAGAACAAGGAAATCCAGAAGACATTGAGGAGAAGGAGGAAGAACGGCCCAAATAGAAAGCTTGTATGATTTCTCTAGAGTCCAGCAAATGTCATGGTGGATTAAAAACCAGTTAAAATTCTCCACGCACACATATGTACATGTATATGTACACACATACATGCAATAAACCAAATATGTGGCTTAGAATCATCTTGTTAGGCATTGTCTTGTTAGACAATTGCTCTGACACCTTTCTAAGGGATCTGAGTCAGGGAATTGGATGGACATGAAAGATCTTTCCTTTATGGCAAATTTTTTCTCATCCTGAAAGCCATAAACTGAACTGTGGAAGGGGTTGTCAGTTCAGCAATTCATTTATGCTTCTCTAAAAATGCTACAACCTTCAGAGGATCGATCTTATGCCAGGAATGTCTGATAAAGGAGCACTGAGTCCCTCTGGAGTGGCAGGACGTACTGAGGAAGAAACTGCACCCAAGCATGAAACCAGGGACTTCACAGGCATCTTGTGCTGCTGCTTTAACAGGCTTCTCTCTCTCAATGAGGTAACAATCTTCTAATTTTAAAAGGAGTGGGAGATTTTGTGAGGCTGAGCGTCAACAAAGGTTTTGTCTGTCAGAGTGAGGAGGCGTAATGGGAACCGAGGGAGGAGGAAGGTACCACGTTGTAGAAAAGGTGCCCGAGCTCTCCTGAGCACAATTTTCTCCTTCCCAAGCAAATCTGAACTCAAATTTGCTGTGTGTGGGCACCCTCTTGAGAATACACCACTGGGGCCATCATTTCAAACCCACTCCATTTGTCAGCTAAGGCTTGGGATCTTAATCTTGGGCCTTCTTTGCTGGGGTTCAGTTCCAGCTCTTTCTGTGAACACCTTTTCCAGCAAAGCCAGAGCTCTGCAAGATGGATTCTGCACTTACTAAGGAGGTGCAGTAATTTTAGCAGTGCTGTTTCTTGAGGCTCCCTTTCCTGCTGAGCAATTTAAATGGATTCACACTGGCGGGGCGAGGGGTAGAACATACACAGTCCATCTCCTCCCACCTCTTCCATGTGCCTGGATAGCACAGCCAGCCTCAGGTCTGCCTTTCCCACACTTTTGAGGAATTAATTTTTGAATATTAACAGATTTCCTCTCAGACAGTTTCCTGTGCTTAACTTATGCAAATAAAGTAGCAAATGAAATACCTCATTTACTGATTTCTAGAGTAAATCATGAACAACCCAGAATAAATACCTGCAATTAAAGGAGTAATCTTTACACAGCTAACTAATACGTGGTGATTGATACAGGATCAAAGCCCAGTGAAGATGGGAAAGGTCCTGGTTTTCAGATGTTTAATCTCTTCCACAGGACAGGACAGTTTGTTCTGAGTGGCCAATATATGCTCAGTCTACAAGCAGCCTGGTCTCCACTGAGATTTTACTTCAAGCTGAAAAACCATTTACTAGAGACAAGATTTTAAGGAGTGTCTAGACTAGGCTTCACCCAGGTGTCATCTGTGAGAAACACAGAAATACCTTTACACTGGGCAAAAATAACCCAGTGTGGGGTGTTCAATGACCAAATAACTGTGCCCGAGACGTTCAGGAGACAATAAAAGGCCTGCAAAACCTTAGAGGAATGCCAGAAAACTCAGATCCGTGATTAACAAAATCCTATTCCATATATTTAACATTTTTCAGGACACCCCTCTCAGCGAGGATTGCCTGCACAAAGGCTCAGACACAGTCCCCTCTATCACGAAGTACTGTCACAAGCACACACAGTCTGTGCTTTCCCCCACCCCACGTAAAAAGGGCCTGAGGCTAAACTGGGTCAGTGTGTCATTGTGCCAGCAGTTTTTCTGCTGAAGACACACCACGCAGAGAAAAAGGACCAGGAGGACAACAGAAAAATGACACCTCGTTTTGCTGGGGCACGAGCTTGGAAGAAAACCAAGCAGAGTAAGCTGCTCATCTACTCCCTTTTGCATTTTTTTGTGTTGCTTGATGCCTCAGTTCAGGTGCTCTGGCTGCTCTCGGAGGGTTCTGGGCTGGAGCACATCATCACCACCTCACCGAGGAGGCTACAGGCAAACAGACACAGAGTCACTGTCCATCCCCTCATACCATTTCTCCTTGCACTCCCCTTTCCCAATCCTCTCAAACTCTTCCCCTCCTGCAGGTCAGGACCATGGTACATCTGGCAGACATAATTATGAAGGCACCCAGGTGTATGGCTCTGGTTTGGGTTTACATCTCACCAGCTTTTCAGGACCATCCAAGTCTCTCCAACTCTCCACGTGTTCTTTAAATGGCTGTGGAGCCATGGGTGCACCTACAGCAGGGTGTTACACCTCTCCAGGCATGGAACAGTGCTGGGTCTGTTTTGACAGTCATCCTTCTGGCCAGACAAATACAGAATACCAATGCACTTCCCAGGTGTAATCTTGCAGTTGATTACTTGCACTGACATGGTGGCGTACACAGAAAAGCATTAAAAAGTCTAAAGGAATACAAGGAAACACATCTTGGGCTCTTTTAATGGCTTAGCATCTCAGGGGGAGGGAGAAGGAAGCATGCTGTGAACACAGCAGCATTTGGCCTAAAAACACAGTGCATGATTTATTAATTTTGATGAAGGTTCTTGTAACAAGTGTTATGTCCATGTAATCTAAGAGAATAAAACATATTTATTCCTCAGCAATCTTGCTGAATATGCAAGCTGAGCTCTCCACCACCCAGCTGAACCACACTTCTGTGTACAGAGTATTTTTAGGGAAATATCTGAGCCTTACAGGACTGAAAACTGCAGCAGCTGTGGAACAGATTCAGCAGAACCTGCCTTCTGAGGAGAGCTGAAACCTCAGCCTTGTGCCAGTTCTGCTGTAGATGGTGTGTCTGTTTCCTGTGGGCTGAGCCAAATCAAGTCTCACTAAAACCAGGTTATCCTTCAAAGCCTGTATCAGCTCTCACATTATAAATAACACTGCGAACAAATTTATCTGAGTGCTGCTTTGACTCCTCCCCAAGAAAACGTGCAGCAACATAGCGAAGAATGATCCTGTGAGATCTGCAATTTGGGGTTATCACTGAAGGGATTGTGGAAACAATATGTGGGCAGCAGAACTGAAATAAGACCAGGAGATTGAACCATGCATATGAATCGGGCATGGACATTATCTCTAATAAGCCTTGTGATTTGCCTGCCTACACCTGGGCACAACAAATATTATTTTTCCATTACCACTGGAAGGACACCTCCCTCCCTTGAAACATCAAGTTGTATGCTTTATTGTTTATTTTTCTCTATCTTTATTCTTTATTTTTCTCTATTAATCTCTCTTCTTTATATTTCTCTATTCTATATATTTCTCTATTTTTATATTTCTCTATTTATTCTTTATTTTCTATATTATATTTTCCTATTTATTTATTGTTTATATTTCTCTATTTTTTCTATTTCTATAGAGAAATATCTCTACTCTCTCTGCCTCCCAAGCATCTCATACAACAGAAAGGTTTCTATTCCTGGTTTGAGGGTGAAGCCCCTTGCTGAACCACACATTGCACAGTGTCAGTTGGATTGGGATGTTTCAAAAGCAGAGATGTTTTAAAGCAGAGTGGACATGAGCAGTTTTCATTTCTGCTGCCTGCAGCAGGCAGGTTCAGAATAGAAATAAGAGTCTGAAAATCATCTTGGCTTTACNTTTATCTGAGTGCTGCTTTGACTCCTCCCCAAGAAAACGTGCAGCAACATAGCGAAGAATGATCCTGTGAGATCTGCAATTTGGGGTTATCACTGAAGGGATTGTGGAAACAATCTGTGGGCAGCAGAACTGAAATAAGACCAGGAGATTGAACCATGCATATGAATCGGGCATGGACATTATCTCTAATAAGCCTTGTGATTTGCCTGCCCACACCTGGGCACAGCAAATATTATTTTTTCATTACCACTGGAAGGACACCTCCCTCCCTTGAAACATCAAGTTGTATGCTTTATTCTTTATTTTTCTCTATCTTTATTCTTTATTTTTCTCTATTAATCTCTCTTCTTTATATTTCTCTATTCTATATATTTCTCTATTTTTATATTTCTCTATTTATTCTTTATTTTCTATATTATATTTTCCTATTTATTTATTGTTTATATTTCTCTATTTTTTCTATTTCTATAGAGAAATATCTCTACTCTCTCTGCCTCCCAAGCATCTCATACAACAGAAAGGTTTCTATTCCTGGTTTGAGGGTGAAGCCCCTTGCTGAACCACACATTGCACAGTGTCAGTTGGATTGGGATGTTTCAAAAGCAGAGATGTTTTAAAGCAGAGTGGACATGAGCAGTTTTCATTTCTGCTGCCTGCAGCAGGCAGGTTCAGAATAGAAATAAGAGTCTGAAAATCATCTTGGCTTTACTTCACATGTGAAAACAGCTCTTACAGTGACTTAAAACTGAGCACTATTTTATGGTAACAAATGATGCTTTCTCTTTGCTATGCCCCAATAGTTTAAAATGTAAAATTTCATTCTTCCTAATACATTCCAAATAGTTAGTACAGGTATAAATTTCAGGAAGAACTGAGTCTTGGGAAATATGAGAAATCAAATTCTAACATACTGCAGTAACCCATGGTGATGAATCTTTCCTATCAGTGTTACTCTCAACCCCAAACTCTCTCCAGGTTAAATAAGGAAGAGTGATGCAAGTTGGAAAGAATCCTGCATTATTTATGTAGCAAAGCAGTAGGTAACTGCGAAATTAGGGTTTAGATGCACCTCTGCCAAGCTAACACATGCTCAGGTGTCACACAGTCTTTCTTGCAAGGTTTGCCTGGATAATAGTGCCACACTGCTTGACCCAAGAAACTGCTACGAAGCTCCCAGAGGGAAACCAAGAAAGCCCTGAGGGAACACACAAAGCAGTGAGGGAAAAGGAAGAAAACTCCAGCCTTGTTCCTTTCCAGAAAATGAAAGACTTTTCTTCATGCCTGCTTCAGGTATTTGGAAGGCTACGGTCAGGATCGGGTAAGGATGAAGCAGCACAATTTCCCTGGGGCACAATTCTCTCTAAATAGCCATTTGTACTTGTTAATACCTTAAACTCCAGTGGCCTTTCCTACAATTAGCGTCAATCCAGTGAAGGTGCCTGTATCCACGGCGCTGAGTGAACCAGGATATGCCTGAGTGTGCCCTGAGAACTCTGGAATGAAGCCAACAATCCACTTTTGCACAGGTTATCCTAGGCTTCGCCCTTCCCAGCTGAGAGCTTCCATGCACGAGCAGGAGTTGAGCGAGGGCCAAGGCTCAAAACCGGAACGAGAGTTAATCCCGGCAGCTCCGGCCTTGGGAAACACAGAGGAATCAGCCAAATATTCTCCTTGTAAAAGGGAACTTGGCCGAGTCCAGCTTAATGTTTATATTGCTGGGGGACTTGGCTCCAGTTTCCCAATTGATGCGCAGACCCACGAAAAGCTTTATCTCACTTTCCAAAAACACTGTTTTAACCTTAGAAAGAACGGGACTCGGACATGAGGAAGGCTTGGGTGCCTTGGCGTTCCGAGACACGTTCCAGACTTTTAGGAGGAATTACACACAAGAATCTTTTAATGTCTTTTGCTAAAGTGGCCTTTGTCCAGTCTCCAGTAACTGCAAGCCCACAGCTGAGCCCAGCCCCACCACGGCTGGGGAGATACACAAGCACCAGGAGCCTCCTGGCTAAATCCACACTCTCCAAATATTCCCAGCCTCAAAAAATTTCCAGAGAGCAACACTGGGCAGAGACCTCAAGCTTTTACATCTGTTAAAACATGAAAAAAATCCTGTCCTTCTCAACAGTGGAGAGTGAAGGAAGGATCTGTTATAATTAGTGTTCCAATAAAGAAAATTTATTCAAGTTATAAAACCAGCAGCATTTTCAAAGGTGGCTTTCTCTTCTTCCTCAACTCTTCATTCATGTTTATGGTGTATTTCACACAGATTTTGGCTTAGCTGATAAAGTCCTAAAGTTTTCCTCTGACAGTGGCTGGTCAAATAAAAAGGCAACAAGTGGCCTTGAGGAAAAATCCCAGTCCTGCTCATGCCAACAAAATGCTGCTGGTGCCATCAGTGAGGCAGAGGCTTCACTTTTGATTCCACCTATATAAAATTTCTGACTGTAAACAAGTGAAATGTAACAGAGGCGTGGTCATACCTGAAAATATAAGAGTAACAAGAGTGAAGAGTAAAAAGAAAAGAAAGACACAAAGCAGGGAAAAAAGGTGGGAGGAACAGGAGGGTAAAGGAGGGGTAAAGGTTGGGAAAAAGGAGAGAAAAAGGAGACAGGAGAGGAAAAGAAGAAAAAAAGAGGAAAAGAAGAGGAAAAGGAAAAAGAAAAAAAAAAGAAGAGGAGAAGAAAAGAGAAAATGAGAATAAAAGGACTACAGTAATTGCAATACACATCCCATTCAGCAGATTTCTCTTCCAGAGCAGTATGTAAATGTCAGTGAGCTACATCCTTCAGTAATCACACAGCACGTCTTGTAACTTCATCAGAAAGAGTCCAAGTTTAAAAAGTATTATAATAGGAGATGGAGGCCAAGTATGAACTTTCAATGACAAATGCAAGGAGCTGATCTCAGAAGAACATTTTGAGCTAGTTTAAATCAATATATCTCCATAAACATCAGGGAAATCACTGTAATGAGACCAGAGAAATCAACCCCAGCTTTCCATGCTGTACCAAAACTAGGGGAGATGGAAGCAAAGGTAAATTTCATTTAAACACGTGCTCACATTTAATTATGCAGCCACTAGAGTTTGATCTGATCTGGACCAGAGCAAGGAAAGGGCAGTTTCTGTTCCAGCAACAGCTACAAATCACAGTAATGAACAAGAATTAGCTGCCTGCAGTATTTATAAGTGGAGACACTCTGTGAGGATTTCCAGAGCACAGCACACTGAAAGTCAGGCAGATTCATCCCCCGCTGCATAACTAGCACCATTTTTTATCCCTAAATGAGAATCTCGCTCCAACAAACTCCAGAGAGCAAATATCTGGGTTTATTGGAAATTATTTTAGTAGAATTTTAGCAAAACAATTTACTCAGACTGTTGCTGCTTCAGTAAAAGCAATTGACTTTTCATCCTGATTTTATTGGTGCCGCTGGGGGAAATGAAACCAACTTCTCATGGTAATTCCAAATAGGAAAGCTCACCCCCTAAATTTCCTTCTCCCTCGTTAAAATACTCTTTCCTTTACAGAAAAGCAATAAAATGGCCTTGTTGTTAGTATTATAGCAGGAATGAAGAGATTTCTGTGATCACCCTTTATATCCTGGCAATACAATCTGATCGATTCAGTGCTGCGGACACACTCCAAGGGCAGCCCCTAAAGCCCAGAAGTATCCAAAGAATTTTGGTTAATATGTCACACACAGAAGCTGATAAAACAACTTCAAAAGCTTCAGAGTGTTATGCCAGCATTTCGTCCTCAATTTTGCTCTTTCTTCAGCCTCTGTAAGAAAAATTGGCAGGTGTGGCTGGTGGGTTTAGAGTTCTCAATTGCTGCTGTTTCAGAGTCAGTGGGGTGTCTTTATGTGGAATTCAGGCAACATCCTTCCACCATGATAAAGAAAAGCAGCAAGGAAGTAAAGCAACTGGAAATATGATATTCCTCCCCAAACTGGAGTGCCCCAGGAGGAGTGAGGCTGTCCCTGGCAGGGAGCTCAACATCCCTATGAACAAACCATGGGCATTTCCCTCCCACGGGATCTCGTCACCTGCTCGAAGGCTCTGTGCTGGCAGAGACAGACCCAAATCAACAACTCCCTGAAGTGAGACCCCTCTTAGGGAGGCTGGTTAAACAACTTACAGGAACTTTTGATCTAACTCCTGCGTATTTTAAATCAGTGGAAAGGTGCATGGCCTCTGCTCTTGGAAACCCAGACTTTTGTGCTCTCTGTTACCATTATTTTCCCTTGAACCTCTGTGGAATTTGTTTGCATCAATCATGAGCAAATAGCAATAAATTCTCTACCTTTCTTTTTTTTTTTTTTTAAGTTCTCTAAGTGATGCAAAACTAAAAATTTCACAGCTAAAATGAAATAATGCCTAATTTGATTTTTTTTTCCCAACATTTTCTGATAGCAGCCCCAATCCAGCTGTACTACTGCACGCAATTTCTTTAGTTCCAAGAACGAGATGTAAACCTCCTGTATTTAGCTGGGAGACATTATTTCGATTAAATTTATTAAGAGAAAGAAGGAATTTTCCTTACCCAAAAATACAGAAAACAGCGAAGGGAAAATTAGAATTCATGGGGGCAAAATCCCTCACAAGCTGTGCAGGGGTTAGTTAAATATAAAAGCACGCTTAGAAACCAGCACTCGGCCAAGCAGGCACCTAGCAACAAAATGCTGCACGTGATGTGTTTTTAAATAGGAGAGAAAGTGTTGTTGGTAAGTGAAACAAGAATTCTTGTTTGCTACCGGAGTACCAAATGCCACGAGGCTAAAGATGCTCCCATGACACCAAACTGAATTACCAAATTCTCTGTTTCCTCCTACATTCTGGTGGCGGCTGTACCTTCTCCACAGCCACAGAGAGGTTTTCCTTTTCTTCGTGGAGAAGCAGAAAAATATTTAAAGGATCTGATCTTATAAATTTGTGATGCTCAGGTGGCTGTGACACTTCCAGCCATGAAGGGATGAAGATGGCGCTCAGGACAGGTGCTGTGTTTTGGGGTATGTGGGAAAAAAATTTTCAGCAGTTAAGCCAAGAAAATTTCCAAAATGTGTCCCTGGGATAGCTTCACATCAGTGCCTGCGTGTTAGCAGAGGCTCAATTGTCCTTCTCCTTATTTTTCAACTTGATGTCCTGAAAAAAGCTGCATGACCGACGTTGCAATTCATCACCGCAGCGATGGGCACTTTATGGTTCTGCACCTTGAACAGGCACAGCACTGTGTGCAGGCTGACAATTCAATGTACAGCTCCATACACGTGTAACAGCTGGATTAAGAGCTTAAATCCACTTTGTGAGGTGTACGGCCATTAAAACGCAGGCAGTAATGCAAATAAAATAAGGAAAAGAACAAAGGAAAAGGCTGTAATGCACTTGTTAGCACTAAACATAAATTCACTTACAGGTGTTCGCTTACTAGGAAAAGAAAAAGAGAAAAAGAGAAGAGAAAAAGAGAAAAAGAAAAAGAAAAAGAAAAAGAAAAAGAAAAAGAAAAAGAAAAAGAAAAAGAAAAAGAAAAAGAAAAAGAAAAAGAAAAAGAAAAAGAAAAAGAAAAAGAAAAAGAAAAAGAAAAAGAAAAAGAAAAAGAAAAAGAAAAAGAAAAAGAAAAAGAAAAAGAAAAAGAAAAAGAAAAAGAAAAAGAAAAAGAAAAAGAAAAAGAAAAAGAAAAAGAAAAAGAAAAAGAAAAAGAAAAAGAAAAAGAAAAAGAAAAAGAAAAAGAAAAAGAAAAAGAAAAAGAAAAAGAAAAAGAAAAAGAAAAAGAAAAAGAAAAAGAAAAAGAAAAAGAAAAAGAAAAAGAAAAAGAAAAAGAAAAAGAAAAAGAAAAAGAAAAAGAAAAAGAAAAAGAAAAAGAAAAAGAAAAAGAAAAAGAAAAAGAAAAAGAAAAAGAAAAAGAAAAAGAAAAAGAAAAAGAAAAAGAAAAAGAAAAAGAAAAAGAAAAAGAAAAAGAAAAAGAAAAAGAAAAAGAAAAAGAAAAAGAAAAAGAAAAAGAAAAAGAAAAAGAAAAAGAAAAAGAAAAAGAAAAAGAAAAAGAAAAAGAAAAAGAAAAAGAAAAAGAAAAAGAAAAAGAAAAAGAAAAAGAAAAAGAAAAAGAAAAAGAAAAAGAAAAAGAAAAAGAAAAAGAAAAAGAAAAAGAAAAAGAAAAAGAAAAAGAAAAAGAAAAAGAAAAAGAAAAAGAAAAAGAAAAAGAAAAAGAAAAAGAAAAAGAAGAAAAGGAAGAAGAAGAAAATGAAGAAGAAGAAGATGAAGAAGAAGGAAAAGGAAAAGGGAAAAGGAAAAGGGAAAAGAAAAGGAAAAGGGAAAGGAAAAGGAAAAGAAAAGGAAAAGGAAAAGGAAAAGGAAAAGGAAAAGGAAAAGGAAAAGGAAAAGGAAAAGGAAAAGGAAAAAAAGAAAAAAGAGAACTTGCCAAGTGTTTACGTCTGAAATCCCAACAGATACAATGAGTAATGTAAGAAATCTTTGTGATGTACAAGATGGAGTTAAGTTCTCAGGGTATATAAACTGTCACAATTTAACAAATCTAAAACGAAAATAAATGTTTCAAGTTGTGTAAAAATACAGCAGCGCCAGTCATACTGAAAATAGAAAATAAAAATAGGGGGAAAAGGGAATAAAAGAAAAAAAAAAGGGAAAAAAAAGAAAAAAAGTCACCAACCCATCAAGTAAGACACGGGTCCAAACCAACATCTTAAAAGACTTCATCTATCACAACAGAAGATAAGATTTAGACACAGATTTAGGTGTCTAAATACCACCTTTCCCACTTTCATGTTTTAAAAGCATATTTTATCAATTCCTTACAGGATTTGGGGACTGTTTCTCCTCGCACTACTGTTGAGGCTGTTTGGTTTTGGCACAGAGGGATTATCTGATGCCATCAGTTCCAGCGGCAGCGGGGGAGAACTGGAGAAGTCCCTTAGCAGGTCCTGGGCAGCTGCCGTGCAAAGGCTGGGTTTGAGCAGAGTGAGTGTAAAAGCAGCTCAGGTCTTCTACAAAACTGCAGAGAAGTCAGTAAATTTGCAGACACCTAACCACGAACATCTGGCCATCGAGACCAAAAAGGTTTCAAGGCGTAACAATCATTACAACAATTAATTCAGTGTGTGCACGTGCACTGAGGCTGCTGAACTTCTAACGCACAGACGTCCACTTGTGGTGCCTGCTCACACCACTGACATTCTGCCTGTGGGATGTTATATTTCTCCTGGATAATGTTATTACATCTTTTCTTGACGTCAATAACCTTGTTTTTTGAGGACAGTAATAACTTCTGGCTATTTTTACTTACTAGCAGGAATTTGCAAATATTAATTGAGGTCCGTGATCCTTCATGGTAATAGTTACCAGAATGTTCAGAAAGGAATATCGCAACTTCTCCTGTAAATAGCGCCGGGCCAAGAACAAACATAAATTTAAGTTAGTATTTCAGTTGCTCTCACTGTGGTTTTTTCACTCCACGAGCTAGTAAAAGAAGCTATAATAAAACACTTCTATTTCACCCTTTTCCACATGATCAACCTTATTTCAGCTGCAAGAGAATAACAAGTGTTTTGGGAAATGTGCAGGGAAGCAAAAATTATTAAATGATATTTTCTCAACTTTCAAAATGCAATGCTTGAAGGCGGCAAATTGCGTTAAGAAAGGGAACATTCTTATCCCTCCTCTCTGTCCCCAGGCAGCTCAGCTCTGCTTTCTTCGCCTGACACTGACAAAGGTGGACAGAGGAGGTACAAAAGCATAAACCCTGTAACAGACCCGCCGTATCATGGGACAGTGTGTTACGAAGCCGTTCTCCCATTTCCAGGTATTCCGTGTCCAAACTAATAATAATAACAATAAAAAATGGATGTGTTTTGCTGTGGGCTACTCTAAAACATCTCGGACTTTTCTGAAGCACCTTGTTCCGCTCTGATTTAGTTCTACCACTTCCTATTACTTGTTCTACTGATCCCTTCTCACAAGACACCTTGATAGAGCAGCAGATACATCCAGCCCACACGATCTGTTCTTCTCTTTCTGGGCACCTCCCAGTGAGTTTCCCTTTCCCACCAGGTTCTTTTCCTTCTCGCCATCCTTCAGGGAATGGAATCCATCAGAGGCTACAGAATCCTAGGGCAGCAAAGGAAGCTGCTGCTCAGGCTACACCGAATCCAACGCTTTTAGTGGCTGGAGAAGCTGAACAAAGTCACGCATTGAGGTCCTACAAAATCAATCAAGGCCTTTATAATCAGCCTGAAGGGCCATTTATTGCAACACCTGGAACATAAGAGTGACCAAAAACTTTTGAATGAGGACGCAAATAAGGACAGCAAAACCCCACGGTATCATAAACAAAGAGCTCTTTTGTACAGTGATAATTGGAGTTTTTCCCCTCAATATAGTCCTTTGTTCACTTTAATGTGCACCCAATGAGCTTAATGCATTTATAATTCAATCTTTGGCTGCTTGGCTATGAATAAAGGATTCGGCCTGATGTGAAAGGTCATGTTGACCTTGAGAGCTATCAAGTGACAAGACAGTTTAGTAATGGAGTAAACAATTTAATACATCTTGGGAAATAGAAATGATGGAGCCAAACATATAATCAAATGATACTTTGTTCTGCTAATAAAAAGTTTATCTTGTCTCTTCCAACTCTGTTCACGCAGTGATTTTTATGTGTTCTCTGTCAACTTGACAACCCAGTTTGTCAACTATAGCTATTTTTTCCCAACAGTTTCCACCACGTAAAGTTTGCAGCCCCCAAAATACAAATCTTCAGCCATGCACATCAAGAACACAACAACATCTTCAATAATCTTTGTGCATACCTTTACTTCTAACTCTTCTGTAAATTAACTCCTCCACAGCCAAAATTTGCACAAATGCAAATTAAAAGAAAACATTTAGAAACTGAGTTTCCAAGCACTTTTTTTTGGGGGGGAAATGTGTCTCAAATACAGGTCTCAATGCTGCCCCCAGTCAGAGAAGTGGGTCCTATACTTCCATAGAGATTGTTTCATGATGCATTTCTGCACATAAGAGGGAAAGAATCCCAAAAGTAATGAGAGGTCAGGTTTTGGTAAATTCTGTGATTAATGGAAGTTACAAAATTTCACAGCTTCTCTCCTACATAAAATCACTATTTTTTTTCCTGCTAGACTACTGTCTGGCAGCTGTTGACCAAACCTGACTTTTTAACAGCCTGCATAAGCTCGGCTGAAAAAAATCCCAGTAGAGAACACCCATCTACCACACAGCACTGACAGATGACAGTGCCCTCTGAGTTGGGATCACTGCTCCAATAATCCTCTGTGCTCTTCACAGCACCATCAAAAACCATTCATTTACTCATGAGCTTCCAGTGCAGATTAACGCTTATCCCAGTGAAGCTGGAAGATAGACAATGTATTTTTCCTTATCATTTTCCAGATAAACCCAAACAACAGATCACACCACTAAGTGCTGATCAGAGCGATGTGGTACCTAAAAAGTTTAACCCCAGGAGGCACATGAAATTACAGACCCACAAATCATAAGCAGCTGAAGGACAGCCAAAAAAAATTCTGGAAAGAAATGAAATTCTGAAATAAAAACCATTCTGGAATGAGAGAAATGAAACCATTGAAATGGTTTCTGAAATGAAACCGTTCTGGCCTGTCTCATCAAGTGATTGGAAATGTAACAGGGATGGCATCTGATAAAAGACAGCTAAGGAAGCTCTGCCAGAGTGTCCCGGGGCTCTGTTTGGCAGCAGCTCCTTGGTACCTGCCTGTGGGAGGCTGCAGAAGCTCTGGGTACATCCCCACAGCCCCTGCAGGCTTTCCAGCACCACTGGATCAGCAGGCAGCCTCGGCACAGTCGGCACTGATGTCTTCCGAAATCAGGGCAGGCCTCCTGACCTCTCCATTTCTTGAAGGAATGAGATGTAAGAGTCTCTTCTACGAGACAAACTAGGAAAAAAGCAGTAAAACAACACAACTCCTGTGACAAGCGCTGTTGGGAGGGCTATAGCCTTTCAATTCCTGCCAGGAACAGGCATTCTATTTTTGTCTTCTTTTCTTCTTCCTGAAAAAACTCATCTGGGAAAGGATCTCACAGGCTGCCCTGCAAAGCTGGACATGGCAAGGTGGGAGAAGGAACTGCAGCAAGTTGTGTGTGCTTGTCTGCAGAGCAAGGCAGCAAAGAGCAGATCCAAGCGGACTCTAATCTGAACCAAAAGCAACAACTTTTACAATGCTCTGAGATCCAGGAACATCACCTTGGTGTGAGACAGTGAAAAGCTGCCCACATTCAGCTGTACCATGGTAGCTCTGGTTTCTAAACTCCACAAAGTAAAAACAAATCTGAACTGGTTTTGTGCATTACTTAATCTAGCAAGAACATTGATACACTATAAACCACGACAGCACTGGCCAAGCTGGTAGTTTCTAAGACATTATTGAAGACTTGTTATCAAACCCTATTCTGTTTACATACTAAAGTAATTCCATGGACCTCTACAGAACCAGGCAGGTAAGCTGAACTGCACTGTTTTCTGGTGTTTATGATCAGGAAATTGGCAATAATTTTATTCCATTCTGGTAGATTTACTTGGAACCTGAATTATAAAAGCAATTTTCAATAATGCACTGGGTGTATGAACAAGCTTTTTCCATAATAACACCACTGATTTAAGAGGGATGATACTTCACAGAGCACAATCACATTTGAAGAGTTCTTATTATAGTAACTCGTCTATAACTGGAGCATTAAATAAGTTCTACTGTGTTATTAAAGAGTCTTGAAAATACTCTTTGAAGTTACTTAAAGTTACATTATGGCCCTGTCACTTCTTTTGGAAGCAGTAAGACCTGGGAACTGGGGAGAGGCACGGAATTCCAAGGTTGGCGTGACAGCTCCACTGCAGGCAGCTGTGCCCCTGTAAGAACCACCCCTTAGTGCCTCACCCCTGACCCACGGGCAAAGCATTTCTTAGGACACAGCAAACCTGGCTTGTCTCCTTCCAGGGCTTCTCAAACCTCTTCTGACCACACAACAAGAGACCTTTTTACACATTTTTGCAGTGCTTTTTGCTGCCCTGGGATAAAACTTCTGCCTGCGAAGCAAGTAAGTGAGGCCAGGAGGAGAGGTCTCTCCCTATAAGTGGCTGAACTTTTCTCCTTAACTATGTTTTTGATACTGCTTTTGATGTTTCTGAGGAGAGATTGATGGCATTTTTTTGTCTCAAGTCTCACCTGCTGAAATGTCACGCTGCACATCAGAGTTCAGGCAGCAAGACGAAGACGACTGACCCAAACCTCTCCATTAAATATAGGTCAGTCAGAGAAACTTGACTTCTGCCCTTCCAACTGAAGTCCTTTAGGAAATCAATCCCATCAAGTATCATTCATAGAAGTACCTATAAGCAAGTGGCTGAACTGACTAAACAAAACCTCTGCATTTTGCTCACTTACATCCAAGAATTTACCTCACATGGAGTTAAAAAACCCCACAAACCCAAACTGATGTAGGAACTCTGTCGCAGATTACTCAAGGTGTAACAAAACTTCAGAGCAGCACTGTGATGAAGATCATAACCAAGAGAAGTAGGAGGGTTATTTTCCACTGCAGGGCAAAGGGAGGTGGGCAGATCCCAGCTTGCCAAGGGACTTTTCCAAATGGCACAAAGTACTTGTAATTTGTGTTCCTGCTGATTGTGCTCCCCCGTACTCTCCACATGCAGAATCTCTCCTCGGCTTCTTGGCTCATTTTAAACCCCCAAGAGTGAAAGCCTGATTTCAACAGAATTGTGTAATTCTTCCCAAAGGAACTTTTCAGCTGCAGTCTCTCTATACATCACCTAAAACACCGTGAATCTGTTGTTTGAAATTCTGTGGCCCCATTAAGAAATCTCAAGCTTTTTTCAGAAAGCTGAAAGTGAAAAAAAATCAACACCTGTAGAACCTTGGAAATGCAGGCAATACAGTTTCATGCCCTCAGTGTTCCCACCTGGAATGGGAAGCAGGATTACTTTTCTGCTTCACCTGATAATGTGGATAAGTTTAAGTCTCTACTCTCAGTGCATAAATGAATCAATGACGTTATTTCAAACTTGAGGACATACCCCAGTAAGTTTTAAAATCAAATTCTTCTTTATGTTTGGCTTCCTGACAGTGGTAATGTCCCTCTGCTATGAGCAGACAGTGAAAATTCAAGGGAAATTTTTGTCCCAGGATAGCCCAGACAAAGCACTCACTGCAATACTGTATTCCCTGGATAAAACTTCACAGATTCCACGTTGACAGATTTCTCTGTTTAAGCACACAACTGACAGCTTTGCAAACCTGAATCATGGCAATTTCCCACCAAATACAGCAATTAGGCAACACAGACAGCAACAACATTTTCATCCTTCACACCCTACATCTGCCAGAAGAAGGTCAGCAGGACCGGTTCACTTTGCAATTATAACTGAAAAGCTCTAATACTTTAAAACAGAACTTTATCCCAAATTGTGGCTTCACCAACTCCAAAGCAAACTGCACAAGGAGAGGTGATGGTGCCTTGGGGTTTTGATGTAGGTGAGCATTAAGTTTAATTTCCAGATGGGGCAGAAATGATTTAACACATTTATCGGTTGCTTAGAAGCAAGGAAATCTAAAGTACAGTTCAGAGGTGAAAACATCACTACCCAACATAACAAACTATGTAAGTATAACGAAAAGTTGTGCCAAGAAATTGAAATTATAACTAATAGAAAGCACCCACACCCTGCCTGTTCGAACACTGTCAAATCAGCTGTCTGAATACTCAGAGGGATGTGGGGCATATCCAGCTCCTATCAGACCACGGGAAGGAAAGCAGTGTGAGCAGGTTCCCAGGAAACAAAGCAGATGGTGGCACCTTCTCAGCTCTCTCAAAGAGCTAATGCAGCACCAGCATTTTGTGAATCCAGCTGGAAAATGGGCAATTACTCCTGGTTTGGCATCCTGGAGGTTTTCTGCAGAACTACCCTTGCCAGTCCTAGCACTGCCAAAGTAATTAGTGCTGCCCAGCTCCGCGCATGTTAATGGCTCCGTCCATGACGGGGTCTCAGATAAATGGCACCGTGGACAAAGAAACCACCAGATGTCAATTGGAGCTACAAAGCTCTGTTCCAGGACAGTGACTCACCTGCTCTCTCTCCCTCATCGATTGTATTTTGAAGTCTGAATCAGAGAAATGAAAATGGGGAAAAGAAAGTGCTGGACCCAGCTTTTTCTCATCACCCACACCCATAGTCAAAGAAATCTGTACTTTATTAAGTCTCAACATCTTCAACCTGAGTCCCTATTCTCAGACCAGTTAACTCAAAAGGTATCTATTTTGTCCAGTGGACTTCAGAGAAAACCCCAAGCACATAAATCCATCTGGATGGAAAACAGGGTTTTACCAGAAGGTTATTTTGTTTTTGCCTTAATAGCAGAAGAAACTCAGAATGAATCACTTCATTATATTATCCGAGAGCATGCTGGTAACCTCTAACATCACTGAAACTGTGGCTCCAGAAAGGTTTTTTTAACGAAGGTATCATTTCATAACAAATGATATTTGAACAGTTTTGATTCATTTGAGCAGACCAAAACTCCATGCTCAGATCAGACAGTGGTGAAAAAGTCTCTCTAATAAACTGCGATTGCAATGAAAAATATGAAAATTGAATATGTATTTTTACATTTTTCCTCCAGCCAAGAAGAAAAAAGAATCAGATCTAAATAACTCCCCACAGAGTAACAATTGTGATATTTACCTTTTAAAAGGCAATTCTAACCCAGTTTTTTAAAGTTCACCTACAGCAAATTGCTGCCAAGAAATGGATGGCCAGTTTTTGAGAGCCATTTCCTTGAAATGTTTCCCTAAACCAGCACAGTTCATGACAGACCTGCAGTGAGTGATCCCTTCTGAACAGACTGTGCCTCCTGTTTGCTTTCCCCTCCTTCAGGCTCAAACCCATCCTCAGGAACTGGGAACGTGGTCTGCAGTGATAGGTAAAGGTCACAGAGAAATGTGGTATCTCCATGAAAAGTTGGGGATGTGGGAGTGAGGATCTTCATCACAGGTTTCGTCAAGGGGAGGAACCCTTCTGAGGAACAGGAAAGGAAAAGAGGCAGGGACAAATTTTCATGTTCTGACAGGAGCACAGCAGCTTCTCACCACACTGATTACATCCAGGTTTTCCCTGGATTTACAGTGTCACAGGACAGGTGAGAGTCTAGTGGTAAAGTTAAAGATGACACTCACCTACGGGGTAATTATCTTGAAAAAAAAAGAAAGCTACTCCACTTGACTGCCAAATATGTTAGAAAACAGTGTGTACTTTACTTGTGTATACCTAATTATCTACTTTCCTAAAATTAGCTTTCCTATGACACGCAGCTGGGGTTTCTAAAAGCCTGTCCTGTTGTAGTTCCATATCCGAATCTGGAAAAAATACACAAAACTTGCTTGCTGAAATGCTTTATCCAAAAGTTATTTAATGAAAAAAGTCTTCTCATTTTTCCCGAGCCTCTCATAGACAGTTTTTACTTTATTTTCTGGATTTAATTTTAAAAATACCCAAATAACCTGTGATTTGTTCAGTGCTTGTTTTCAAAATGCATAAAAATGTTTCGTAAATGTTTCCTAAGAAGCCAAACAATGGATGCTGATAAAAACACAACTTCACAAACACCCCAACAAAGTATGTACGTAAGTACTGGCATGTTTGGAGGGGGGAAGGCTGCCCTGGGCTGTAACTAAGAGGAGAATTCTCTGCTTGCAAGGGAAGGATCCCGCTCTGGCAGCCACAGGAAGGAGGGGATGCAGTGCAGGGATGCGGAGCTGGCAGCTCTGGCTGTGTGGGATTTGAGACAAGATTTACAGGCTGCGAGTGGGAAGAAGACACGGGGAGGAGGCAGCTCATGGGTGAACATGTGGGAAGAAACAGAGAGACAGCAAGAAGCCTCTTCCAAGGTAACATCTCAGGGTCTTTGTCCTGATTCTGAAATCCAGAGGAGGGGAAAGCTTTTCCGGCTCTGGCTGTGCCCAGGTCTCAGCCCCAAATCCCAGCCCAGACAATTCTGAACCAAATAAAACCAGCAAAAATATAAAAACCTGCACAAAACAATGACACCTACAAAAACCTCCCTGGTTTACATCAGTGAAGGGTTTGGTGCAAAGAAAAAGTGCTGCAGCAAATAAAGACCGTGGAGATGGTGGGAGTTGGGAATGACAACCTCATGGAGTCCTCAGCCCCCACAGCTGCCCCGAGCCTGAAACCTCCGAATAATCCCCAGCCCACTCGTGCGTGCCCAGGAAATAACACGGCTTTGAGCTCGCCTGTCTCGGGTAAAACAAAAGCTTTTGTGACTCACAACAGAAGCCTGAATGCTAAAATTTCCTGCAGAACTACTGAGTGTGTCTTTTGAAACAAAGTGCTTATTACCAGGGACTTGTCGTCCCAAGATCAACTGTAACCTTGACATCTGCTTATTTTCTTTCAGAAAACCACCTTGCTCAGTTATTACATATTGAAAGCTTGATGGTTGCCAGCAGCTAGAAGGGTACAAACCACCACGCAAGTGCCACAAAGTGGTAATATTGAAGCTGCAGGATGTAAGGCTGCTGAAAGAACAAATAAATACTATTGGTAGAGAGGGTTTTAAGAAGGAAAAAATCTGGATTTCCCAAAGAAAAATAAAAAGCAAGCCTTGCACAACTTCATTCTACAGAAAATTTCTATTAAATACATCCCTTTGCTCTTCATGTTGCTTGGCTGTCACCTCATGAAGGCTGGAAAGGGAATGAATGCCAAGAGAGATAGTGGTGAGGTCTGGCTGGACAAGGGTGAATTGAACTTCTCTCCTCCTCACCAACAACCCCTGACAGCTGGTGGCACCCAGGAGAAGAGTTTTGCTGTGCACAGCCTCAGTGAAATATCCTGCAGAGCTGCAAGCTGCTGAAGGTACAGCTCTGCTAATGATACCCATGGGAGTTTTTCCAAAACTCTCTTTGTGCTGTACATGTCCCTGGACAGACTCACAGACATTAAAGGCAGAACACACTCACCTCACCAGCTCTCCCTCCCAGCCCCACACACCTGCAGGAACTATCTCCAGTTCTCCTGGCTTTTTCCTTCATGTAATGAGGTGCTACAATAGGTGCAGAGGTGGTGAAAGGAGTGGTGGCTCCTTCACAATGCCAGGAGGTTTATGGGGAGCAAGGACAAAGTCAGTCAGTCAGTGACTTCTGGCTGAATTCTCCCAGGAGGGGAGCACGCTGGTTCCTCATGTCCCAAAGGACACTAAAATCCTGGCTACGTGCAGCCTGGAAACCTGCTGGCTGTGGGAACAGAAAATAAGGCACTTGCTTCCCTTTGGATTTAATAGCACCATATATGCCAAGCTGAGGAAACTTCAAGGTCACTGGACAATATTTAAGATGCTGAGACTTAGGCATGCAATAATAATGTCAACTGCAATTAAATGCACTTGAATTGAGGGCCCTAAATGCCTTGCAGAACATACCTTTCCAACTGTGGGATAAAAACATATTTTAGGGGTCATTCCAGAAGTGTCTGGTACAGAACAATGCGCACAGTTTTTCATATTTAAGTTAATTCAGACATTTTTAAATACACTTATAAATAAAGCACTGCTGGGAACAGTCTTGGTGATTACACTGGAATCAGACACAAAATGTGTGATGGTAAAACCATCATGATCAGTAGGAGAAAGCAGGCCTTGCACAGGTACCATTTCCATAGGTGGTGTGCTCTGAGAGCCCCTATATTGCAAAGATGGTCAGGGCTCTAACTCTGAGGTAGGAGGGACTCACTGCAGGGGGAAGAGCAAGGATTGCAGAAGGAAAAGGGAGAAGTCACAGCAGGAGTCACCTGACTGTGCCTAGGCCATCTCAGTATGGGAATTTTTCTGCCAACAAACACTGCGAGGTGAACTCAGCTCTCCTTCCTGCCCCTGTTAATAAAAATCAATTCTTGTGCTCTTGGTTTGAGGCACCATTCCTCTGCTGCAGCACCTGGGGAAATCCCCTTCCTGCAGCCCCTGCCCCGAATTTGGCTTCAGCAGCCAAGTCCTTCTGCCAGTTACTCTCACAGCCCTGCTCAAAGCCTTTTGCCTCTCCTCCAACATCCTTTCCAAAATCCTATCGGGTCAGTTGGCAAAAACAATGGCAAGTTCTTGCCCAGCTGCCAAACACCCCTACAGGTCTTTCTCTTCCCTCTTCCTTCCCGTACTCAAAATGCTCTCAGCAAAACCTTCTCAGTGCCTCTCTGACAGTGCAATTTGGTAATAAATACTTTTACTGAGAGCCTCCAAACCTCTGCCTCAGCTCACAACTGTGGTCTTGTCTATTCCTAACATAGCTTTTATTTTCATATCTTTCCTCCCTCTCTCCTCTTGCTGGCGCCTCTTATTTCCTGCTTTCTCTGTGCATCACTGGAAGAGCAGCGAAGATTTGTTGCTCACACGTTGAGGAACGCTGCTCCTGTCAAAAGTGTGGTTTATAAGGATCAGAAGGCTTTTTCCTGATGAGAATTTCTGGGTAGGTTTTGGTGTTGCCAATCTTCTTTCCAAACAGACCTTTGAAAATTAGTTTTAAAAGCCTATGAAAGCAAAACAGTTGAATAGAAATTTGTTTTAAAACCCCCAAACTCTTTGGAAGTATTTTTAAAACATGTGTGTCAAGTCCTATGAACTCTCCAAGCAGCTAAATAACCAATGAGCAATGAAGGTGTTTTTTTAGCTGCTGGAGTGGGATAATTCATCCTGCCTTCATTTTAGGGACATGGCCCAGGTTGCCTCTAGGTCATGTGTATTCTTTGACACATGGAGAATTCAGCCTTCCAGAATTAGGCACTCTGAATCACACCTTCCAGGATGCATCATGTATCAAAGGGCAGTGTGGGAATACCCAGGTTTTCTGGGAACACAGAGCTCCTAAAGCACCTTCCACTGGAAATGGTAAAACCAAGAGTTCCTGAACCTCAAGCCCCAGTCTCCCCTCAGGACAGTTGTTCTGAGCCTGCCTCAACTATTTCAACAACAAAAATATCTACCTTTTTTTTGGAATAAGTTCTGTTTGTCTTTTTTCAAGGTAGATCTAAAGCAAACTTTGAATCTTATAAGATACTTGTGTCCTGTTTACCCAGCTAGAGCAATAGAAATCCAAGTAAAAACAGAGCTTTTGCTGACAGGCAATGAACTCAGAGCTCATTCTACTCCACTGTCAGAAACTGGGAAAACAGGCAGCAGGAAGATTTGAACCCCCACAAAGCACCAAGAAGAATTTGGCATTTAGCTCAAAAACACAGGGAAAGACCCATCCCTGTTCCAAACAGCGGCGTGTGGAGGGATCTCACCAGCCAGGGGGATAAGCAGCTCCCCAGCCCACAGATCTGCCTGTTCTCCATCACCAGCAGGATGGAGAGAGGGCAGCAACTCACCCTTTCCCTTCATTACCCAGTTGGAAAGAGATGGATGCAAAGGGAATAACCAGGTCAGGATATGATGCTTTAATTAAGGGGCTGTGAGTCCCTTAAAGCAGCAGTTCCTCCCCACTGAGAATTCCTAAAATCCCACCTGGTGCCAAATCCTGCTCCATCCATGGTGGGTTTGCTCACTGTGTGTAGCAGCTTTTAAGGAGTTTGGGAATAAAATTGACATTTCTCTGCTAGTTGTAAATCCTTTGTCACCTTGCAAATCAGGTTTATTTTCCTACCACTTTTACTCATAAAAACACTACTGTTCTGCTTAAATCTACCTTGTGTTTTTATTGTGGAGACTGTGGAAGTTCAGAGTTCTCAGCAACGGTGTCATAATTCAAATTCAGTTGTGAGGGTTTCCAGACAAATTCCTTATCAGGATATTATTGCCACTGTTAAAACCCAGAGAAAAGAAAATGACTTGTTAGGTTTTGGGAAAAAAGAGCTATGGAGCTTTAACATGACATCTCATTAATATTCCTTGTAGTGCATATATTACAATCTCATTAACAAATCACCAAGCAAAGTAGTTATTTTTGGAAGATTTTTTTGGTTCTCTTAAGATATGATCTCTTAAGATATGATCTTCATATCTTTAATATGAAGATCATTCTTTGCATTTCTGGATTTATTTGTGTTTTTAGTTTGTAAATAAGGTATCAAAAGTGGGAATGAAAGCATTCTACGCTAAAGCACTTTGAAAAGAATAGTCTACCAAATGAATTCTGTAACTAATCAAAAGAATAAACTTGATTATTTTTCTTTATGTGCCTACTAATGATGTTATTTTCTTTATTCCTGAAGACTAAAGTACTACTCTCCAAAAAGTGCTTGTAAACCCAAGATATCAATAGTTAATCAGGTGGAATAAACATTAAATCACAGGAGAACTTTGCCTTATGCGCCAAACTCTGCACTGGAATAAGGAAAAAAAAGAGAAATCAAGAGCTTTATGATTAAGGTCAGTGAAATTCTTCCACTTGCCTCACAGCAGTTGACTAAAATGGACTTCAAGTGACAGCTCCATGTTGATAAAGCTCTTAAGAACACAGTCAGCCACAGAGTAAACAGGACCTGTTTTCATAGGAGCTGACCATGCTCAAATAGAAACAATTTCCAGTCCCTTCCCCACCTGCAGTACAGCTCTGCTATCAAGCAAATTCCAGAAATAAAAGAGAAATGGTAAAAACTTTCAGTGCATGCAAAATTCCAAGAAATTTAAAAAGCTTTTATACAGTTTAAGGAAACAATATTTCAAAATCTGGAGTTGGACTATCAAAGTAGTAAAACCCCAGCAGTATTGATATCATTTTAGGTAACTTTTCCTCTCTGTTTTCTGTGACTCACTGATAGGAAAAAAACATCCAACTGCTTTATTTAGACAAAAAAAGAATGTTCTGTTTGAAACAAAAAGAGCACTAGACAGTATTTCCCTTCTCCAGAAATGTGAATGACAAAATAAAAGAGCCAGTCTCTGGAAGATTTGCTTTCTTTCTTCGTGGTGTTTGTGTGACTCAGCCAGCACTAACAGCAGTCTCCAAAATGTCTGCAAATGGGGGCTTGAGAGCAGCACACGCCAAATCCCAGCTTAGGGCTGAGCACTTTCCGAGGGGGATGCTGCTCCTCTGAAAAAGTCAGGCATCCATAAACAAATTTATGGAAATCACTGTCAATCTGAAAAGCTGCCCATTGCTTTCAAGTGGTTCAATTTCTCTGGTCCCTCTTCCTACCGCAGAGAGGCTTTCCAGGGCGCTTAACTAAGAGTGAGCAGCATCTTTTATTTATCACCTGAAAACTCCTCACAGTCTCTGCTCCACGCTCTGCCAAACAATCAACAAGTCAGTGCCACGGGGCCAGGACTGAGGGAAAGAGCAATACTGCAGGAAACAATATTGATGGTGCTGCACACGGAGGAGTAGCGGGCGGTGATGCAGTTTGGACAGGAGGAAAACAGCGCCGCATGATGGAAACGCAGGAAGAATTTTTAGCAGGCTGAATGAAATCTCTGAAAGCAGAGGAGGCCACAAGGATGGGGTGAGGGCTGCAGCACTTTTCCTAGACAGGCTGAGGGGATTGGGGTGGTGCAGCATGGAGAAGAGGAGGCTCCAGGGAGACCTCCGAGCCTCTTCCTGTGCCTAAAGGGGCTCCAGGAGAGCTGGAGAGGGACTTTCCACAAGGGCATGGAGTGAGAGGACAAGAGGAACAGCTTTAAACTGTCAGAGAGTAGGTTTACATTGAATAGTAAGGGGAAAAAAATTACTCTGAGGGTGGTGAGGCCCTGGCACAGGTTGCCCAGAGAAGCAGTGGCTGCCCCATTCCTGGAGGTGTCCAGGCCAGGCTGGATGAGCCTTGGAGCAGCCTGGGATAGTGGGAGATGTTCCTGCCCATGGCAGGGGATTGGAACAAGATGAGCTTTGAGGGGTCCCTCCCAACCCTAAAGCACTCAGTGATTCTATGATTATGTGAAAATTTAATATAATTATAGCCATGATAGATATGAGGGATGCAAGGTCTGCAGGGAAAATAATATTGTTTATTAGAGTAATTGATGCAGTTGGAGAGAATATAAATTTCTGATACAGCACATTTTACATTGTGCCATCTATGTCTCCCTTTCAAAATGTGTCCAGATGATTACAGCTTTTCAGCAAGGCAGAAATTGCCTCATTATCAGTAGAATATTCCAAGTGATGGTATACACAGCACTGTCAAATGTGGGAGATCATGAACGTGTGGGGTGAAAGAAAAAGAGAAGTTTCCAGATTTCAGCTAAAAGATTTTCAGGTCAAGCTTCCTTGGCAGAGTCAGACAAATAAAAACTGGCACTTTTTCAATCACAAAAGTTTGCAAGAAAAGACAAGACAAGACAATGGCTAAACCTCTCTGTGCATCAGGGGGCCAAATCCTGTTGAATCCCAGCATAAAGTTGGGAAAACAACCGGAAAACTTGCTCTACAAGCAGCCTGTAGCTCCTGGGACACTTTGTGCAAGGACAGGGACACTCGTATTCTCACCTGCTCCAGGAGAAACCCCTTCTCCTGACACAGGGATCAGGCACAGCCTTCGCTGTTTTCTTCCTTTTCCCACAACCCCCAGTATCAGGACCCTTGTAGCTGATAAGAAACATGTTGTGAGAATGGCTTTGAGCACCAGCCTTCTCCCCAGAAGAATAAAATATCACAAAGATCCAAATCCAGCTCAACATCTTTGGTTATTTGGCTCTAAAATATAGAACAATCCAGATATGTTCATTTTAATAAGGCATCAATGCTCCTTCCTAGTTCCCAGGAATTATTCCCTCTTTCGAACGATCTCCCAAATTCATAACAAATGAGGCTAATTTCTTTCCGCACTAAAAGTGCAAATTCCCTCTCAATTACCTATGTATCTGTCAGAAGGTGGATTAGTTAAAGCTCTCAAATTATTCAGCCACCAGAACTTAATTCATTTAATGATTACATGCAAAACTGAACCTCTGAACCATTTCATTTAACTGGCTCTTAATTGTTCTTTAGCAGCCCCGTAATAATTGGAAATATTTTCTTCAACTGTGGCAAAGCTGAACTGAGATCTTCAATTTAGAAACCTGGGTGCAAGAAATTACTGCCAAACCCAATCCAAACCATCACATTTGATAACGTGCTTTATCAAACTCTGCTTTCCTTATAAATAATGTGGGAAATTTGCCTAGCCAAGACTAATTCAATTCTTTAAGGGCTGCAGTTGTGACCATATATCACAATGGTTGTGGAAGCAGCTTGAAGGAGTCACTTTGCAGCGACACAAGAGTTTTACAAAGTATTTTTTATAGATTATTTGAACCATTTCAGTCAACTGGTTCTTAATTGTTCTTTAGCATCCCCGTAGTAAGTGGAAATATTTTCTTAAACTGTGGCAAAGCTGAACTGAGATGTATAATCTGGAGCTCAGTTTCTCCACGAATACTTCATTATTGTTGCCACGTGGGTATTTATAACATTATTTTCTGAGCAACCCTTCAGAAACCTTTCTAGACTGCCAGGATTTTGGGAGAGCTCCACACTGAAAGTATTCACCAATTCATATTAAATTCAAAAGCAGGAGGGCCAGACCTGCAAGCCAAGATAACTCAGCACAGCTCCAGTGATTCCAGGGCTGCTCATCTATCTGGCAAACAAAGCTCCTGCTGAAGACCTGCTAATTCTGTTTTCTCAGGAACTTTGGGTCATTTCACTTTCCACAAGCTTCAAATGCTCCAACACTTCAGCACAAAGGGATTAAAAAAGCAGAATTAATTTTCACATAACTTGCTTGACCGTACTGACAACTCTCACCAATTACAAGCACATAACCCCTGCCCACGGCTGACGTTTGGAAAAGACAAGAAGAAATTACAAACTCTCCTGGTTAGATGGGTGAAGTATTTGCAGTAGCAGAAACTGCCTGGAAATGGATGGCATTTTTAGTAAGGAAGCACACACACAACCCTGTAAGTAAAGCTTTCTTATATCTTCTACTATCACTGGCTCCAAACTTCAAAAAATAAATTATTCATTGTCCTCAGCTCCTTGACAGTCTTTGCATTAATTTTAAGAATAAAAGTAATTGCTTTGAGTGGAAGTAGAAGCCCAAAGTACAGACTTACTGAGCTCTATTAGTAGAAATAAAAAGGTGAAAGGGTCTCAAATTCACATAATGAATCTTGAGGGTGGCAAAAAAACCATCAGCAAGACGCTTCACTCAGCCTTCTTGAAGCTTACATGACCCCAAAAGATGTCCTACAAGAGATAACCCCATTTTCCTTACTTAAACCCTTCAATTCAGAAACCTGGGTACAAGAAATTACTGCCAAACCCAATCCAAACCATCACATTTGATAGGTTTTATCAAAACCTGCATCCCATATCAACAACGTTGGAAATTTGCCTACCCAAGACTCATTTAATTCTTTAAGGGTTGCAGTTGTGACCATGTATCACAATGCTCGTGGAAACAGCTTGAAGGAGGCGTCCCTTTGCAGAGACACAAGGGTTTTAGAAAGGATTATTTAGAGATTATTTGAATTTAGACATTATTTACAGCAAAGAGATGAGAGGACCAAGCAGTTTTTAATAAGACAGAAGGGTAAGGCAGCACAAAGAGCAGCACAACCCTGAGCATGAGAGTCAACTTAAACCATTAAGTTCCTCTTGTGCACACCCCAGACGAAAACGACTGCTGTCTTTCAAGACTGTCAGCTGTAAATTTATTTATTTGTTTCTTTAGAAAGCTTCTGTGTTGCCGGGCCATTCTCAAGAACTGATACATGTAAAGTTCAAAATAGAGCTGAATCAGCACGCGCAAAGCAGGAGCATATGGTGAGTGAGATGAAAAACGTACCCCAAACCAATAAAACCTCTCGGAGGACCTAAGCAAAGCAGTTTCACAAACTTCAGTGGCACCATAACAATTTGAAATGAGCAAATGAAAGACTCAAAATTAGCTGTCTGAAGCTTTCATATAAAATACTGATGGTCTCCAAACCACCGTGGGAAGCTTCATCACTTCCCTTAAATAATTATTATCTCCTTCCCAATTGTAATCTTTTTATAATGCATGCAATTTTTATCTTAAAAGAGAGTACCAGATCATTTTCCAATTTTTTAAACTATCATTCTTTCCCCTCAATAAAACTTCAGTAAGGTTATCAAACAAAGAAAAACTTGTATTTGCCCCTCTGCTGTAACCCAGTGTTCTGGCAATATGTAAACCGCATCACTTTGCCACTATCAGTACTTTGATATTCAAGGAGAGCCAGAACCGCAAATTTAGTATTTAAATCATGTAATAAAAGCAGAAGAAACCCATGCAATTGCATGATTTTTTGCCTTCTTTACTGTCTCATCCTCTTCTACAAATCTATTTTGTTTGGTATAATTGAAAAACAGGAGTCCAGGTGTGAGGGTCAATCTTTAATTTGCCTTAGTGAAGAAACTTGTCTCGAAAGAAAATAAAGGCAGGAGGCAAAATGACAATTGGGATCGTGTGTCTTATGGCTTTAACACAATAAATGTGCATTCTTGATACTTTTTTTACAAAACACATTTATTTTCAGCCTGGGTCAGGAGTGGCACTTTGTTTTTAAGATAAACTTTCTCTGTGGTTGTTCCGGCTCTGTAATTCCCATTCTGCCTCGAAGGCCTGTCACCTTTCCGTTGATGGATTTTATTTTTATCTCTACAAACAAGACCTTTTTAATGCTGACCAAGTATCTTCCCTTAAAAATGACAGTTTAAGCAAAACTGTGTATTACAGTTCATCTCTATAGATACCTGCCCTCTCTGTATCCAAGAACTACATCCAGTAGAAAATGGGAAAACCTGCAGAGCTTCAACAGGGCCACAGGCACCACAGTGCACATTTATGACTACCTTTACAGCTTACACAGAACAGTATAAACAACCCTCACAGCCAAGACAAAACCAAACAAATTGACAACATTTAAATAACTTTTTCCCCGATTCAAATATTAGACAGCCAAAAACCCACTAAGACATGAGTTTACTCAGTGGCTGCTTGCCTGTTTTATCTAAAAGTCTTTTCCTTCACTGATGCTCAGATGTGTTCGATAGAGAAGGACACGTTAATGTCACCCGCTGCACAACGCCATGGAAATGTCTGGAGTCTGTCTGGAGATTTGGGGCAGATACAAGGAGTTGTAGGGCAACTGCCTGGCCAAGAACACACCGTATTGCAGCTTGAATGGGATAAAACAGATCTAAAACAAGCTACCTAAATATGTACTTATTTCATCGAATAAATCTAACTCATCTGCAAGAAAACTTCCTCGGAAAGGAGAGCATCCTGTTGGCAGCTTAAAAACTTCCAGGCATTTCATTCGCTTCCAAATAACACGTTGGTCATTTTACCTAGAGTTTAGGACAATTTGATCCAGGTCCCACACTCCTACAGAAAATTATAATAATGATGCTACTGCTACATAACTTTCCTCAAGCCTGGTACTTTCCCTGCCCTGTACAGGCAGAGACATCCCAGCAGTTCCTCAGGGATACCAGGGAAGTCTCTCAACCAGCAGACAGGATTTGTTTAAAAGTACACTTATAAAAAATAAAACCAAAAAGGCTCAGCCCCTAGGCAATTTCTGGTTCGTTCGCTCATTTATTTTGCACATGAGAGCACGAGAGCATAGTTTCCAACAGAAAATATAAAATCATAGTTAACACACTAAATCCCTAAAGGAGAGCAGACCGATTTTTCTCCCTGAAACAGGCAGGAGAAAAAGATCTCTGTCACACAAAGCCACCAAAGAAGAGCTACGCAGATAAGGCACTTCAAAAAGAAAATTCATTATTTTATGATTCGAAGGACAGTTACTCAGAGATTTGACATTCACAAGCATCCAGCTCCTCAAGGACAGGAGCTCTACTGCCGTAAATCCAGCTACCACCACTCCCTGCTTTAGCATCACCCCGCTCCCATTATCCCTTTTCTCACGTGCTCACTGATGTACAGCCTGATTAGGATTATACCTTTTGAGCAGCCAAATATAGGGAAGATTCCAAGTTTGCTACCTAAAAACTGCAGCCTAGAATCCCTCTGATGTTACAAATGACACTACAACCCCTGAAATCACAGGGGAATCGTTAACTTCATCCCACAAAGGACCTGTCTTGGCTTCTTCACAGTCCAACTGATTTTAGGTTTTTAATCCAAATTTTGAGAGCAACCTAAAACTTTCATCATGTAAAATGTTAACAGTTTTCCCTGGATTTAGCTGGTGCAACAGCCAGCTCTTGCAGAATTACAGATGCAGCCAAACCATGAGGTACCACCCCAAAATCTCTCTGGTTAGAGGAGGAGCCTATTTTGCAAATTACAGGAATCTATTCCAGGTACTGATGCTCTCTGTCACTTACATAAAGCTTCCCATAGAAAGGAGGGGAATGTTCCTTAAGCCTCAAAAATGTTTCACACTTTTTCGATGGAATTTCAGTGAGATTCAGTTAAATTATGAAGTGCTAAAATAATCATCATTTTACTTCGTAGGAGAATGTCAGCAACGTGGCTCAATAAACAACATAAAACTGACACTTCCTACTTTTCCAACTTGTTTTGTGACCTACATAACCTCTAACTTTTGTGTTTGGTAACAAAATGCATAGATGATGAATTAAGAATTAAAGACTTGGGACGTCAACTTCCACCACAGTTTCAGTGGAATCCAGCACACAAAATCATCAGGTTCTTCTGAAAATCTTAGGCTTTAATCTTTAGATAAATCATTTCCATACCCAAAACCTGTCACTCCACGGGGTTGTCCTTTGTGGGTCAGGTACCAGGACATGGAAGAGGAAAGAATTTCTTTTACACTTCTGGGGAACAGACATAAAATCAAACCCACTCAGAGCAGCTGTTTCCACACCTGCAGCTGTGCTTGCTTCCATCAAACCAAGAATGATTCCCGTAATCAAGGCACCCAAGGATACGTGTATCTAATTTCTTTTTATAAATAAATTTATCCGTATGAACTCTAGCTTTAAGAACACATTCTTCTTCAATTTTTGTGGAAAGATGGTACCTGGGAAAGTTAGGGATCATTGTTAGGGATCTGGAGGGAGTTACATAATTGCAGTGGAAGATGGTATGAAAACATGGGGTAAAAGATTGGAACAAACTACTACAAATCTTCAATTTTCCCAACGTAAAGTACCAATATCACATGCGTACAAGAGCAATGTAATTACTACTACACAGTTTAAATTTATTCATTATTAGCTCTCCTTGCATCGCCTTAAAAATCAGCAAGATTCTGTGGAGCACTAGAAATATAATTACCAAGATCAATTCAATGCACTGTGCCATTAACACCTTATTAAAATGAGGCCACAATATGAAAGCATCTCATAGACAGAGCTGCGTTTTGCAATTCATGGTGCAATTAGGTCTAGGTCTAATTCAATGAATCCAGTTCTAAGTGGGATGGAAATTCTGCATGTCTTTGTCCTCAGAGATAAAGGTCAGTCATGCAAGGCAAAATTAACTTCAGTGAGAAATTACCAGGAGAAAGGCTTGTCAAGCACTGGCACAGGCTGCCCAGGGAAGTGGCAGAGCCACCCTCCTTGGAGGTGTTTAATTGATGTGGCATGTGAGGACGTGGTTTAGTGGTGGCCTTAGCAGTGCCGGGGGAACAGTTGGACTCCATGATCTCAGAGGTCTTTTCCAGCCTAAAGGATTCTGTGGCTCTGAGAACATGTAAAGGCTTTTCCAGCAAGAAACTACAGCTAAAAAAACCCTCCAGATATACACATCCTGAAATCTTGATAATTAATCGTTTCGTCAAAATATTCCCTGGCGTTTCCTTTTCTCCCTACCCTTTTCCTTCTCTATTTTCTCTGTATGGTGGCACAGATTCGAACTGACAATGCACGTCTGAAACTGCAAGTCACAATTTTCTGCATTAGGGCTTAAGATTAGGATCCTGGATTCCTGTTTTATTTATTCTAATACGCAGAGATCCATACTTTCAAAATAGGCATATTCATGAACTTCTCCTACGAGCTAAAGCCTCAGTCCTGTGAACGTTCAAGCACAGTCTTTAGTAGTTATGATATTCATGTATTTCAGCAATGTCTTGGACCATTTTCTTTACTTCATTATAGACAGTCCTAGCTCAGAGAAGCAGAGGGAATTTGTCTACAGGCTCATTCCCAAAACATCCGAGTGATGCTTCTTAGTACAGATTTGCTATTATCAGTCATTACCACCCCAGATCTCATCACACAACACAATTAAACTGCTGGAAACAGCCAACACTTGACGCTGCTCCATTTTTGTATTTTGTCTTGCACAGCAAAACACAAAACAAACGCATTACATGAATCAAACCCTTAGAAAGAACTTCTGAGACAATGAAATAAAGCATTTAAACGTTTCCTTTGAATTCATATGAAATGCATTCAGTGCTACCAGGATGAGGCATAATGTATGCTGGGATTTCTCCATCTTAGATGCAAACAAACCACTCTCTTCTGTATTTTTTGTCCCGTAAAGACCATTTGAACTAAAGGTCCTCTGATTAAACAGAGCCCTTTTGCTTTGTAACTTGCTCTTCTCAAGCACCTGAAGCTTGAGATAAGTTGATCCATAAAATGAACTTCC
Source organism: Platysteira castanea (assembly GCA_013397175.1). NCBI lineage: Eukaryota > Metazoa > Chordata > Aves > Passeriformes > Platysteira > Platysteira castanea. Next base: position 1,075,884 of record VYXC01008047.1, read on the forward strand.
ACCTGAGTTACACCTTCTGGCTGAAAAACACTTTACTGGAGATCCAAGGCCTCTTAAATTCAGCAAAAAAATCGCAGCTGCAAGTGGACACTTTAAGCAGAGAATCGAATGTTATAAAGCCTGAACACTTTGCAGCTTACCAGGTAGGAATGTTGTTTTCAGGAAATATTATAATGATATTCTTAAGCAGCTTTGGTGACTCAGTGGTAAGTCTCCATATTGCCATGTGGGAAGGTGGAATTTGAATTCTTCTTCCCCCTGGGTTGCCACTTTGGGATTCTTGTGCCAAAATAAAGCTGCGGGTTGTGCAGGGGAGGAATTTTTTGTGCGGTCCCAGGATGCCGCACTTGCTGGGGGAGGCTGTGCGGGCCCAGGGCTTGCCTGGAGGGGGCTGTGCTCAATACCTGCCTGGGGAATGGGGATGATTTAGGGGCCTTCAGGAGGGGCTCAGAGCAAGGAAAAAAGGCAGAGTTTTGGTTCAAAGTCACCTTTTTCCCTTTTTTTCTCTTTTTTTTTTTTTTTTTTAAATACAGTAGGTTTACCAACTACAAATGGGGGCATAAAGAGTGTGACCAGTCCACCCTCTCTTAAGCTGATGATATGTTATTCTCCAGTGAATGCTTTCATTGAGCATCCTGCTGAGGTGAGGGTATTTAGCATCTCCAGACGTGCCAGAGATCAAGGATTAGCACCTGAACCAGCTTCCCTGCCCACACTCAGCTTCCTCCTGAATCTTGCAGCTCCTCTCCTGCTCCCTCCCTCTCCCAGGAAGCTCACCAGGCAGAGCTCAGTGTTTCATCGTTTGTTGAAGGCGTCAGGAGCTGAACGTTGTTGTGCTGTTTTGTAAAGCTGACAGACGCCGACCTGGGACACACACACAGGACCACAGGACAAGGGATACATCACCCACCTCTGCAGAGCCACAGCTCGGTGCACTTGAAGATGTGGACTGAGGGTACTGATATTGAAGGAGAGATAAACAAAAAGGAAACTGAATAAACAGGGAGTGAGACAGGAGGAATTTTTCTCCTCATACAAAATGAGCAGAGCAAGAAGCAGTGAACGTGAACTACAATAGCAAAGATTGATGCTGCAGTTTATGAGAAGCTTTGGAGTTATCCTAGGTAGAAACAAGCCTTTGCTGAAGGCATTCAGACAGGTGCCTGAGGCAAGCTCTCTCCTAAAATCCAAGCTGTGGGTTCCCAGGTTATTTGGAAGACAAAGCCTAAATGAACCAAGTCACTCAGGTGGTATCAGGCATTACAAAATGCTGAGCGTTGCAGTGTCACGGGAGGCTTGGAGGACACAGGCACCAACACCTCCAGCAAACAGCACTGCACTTCTGGAGACCACGCTCGTGCTAAAGCAGAGCCTGGCCAAAGTGGATAAAGCCAGATTTGCTCAGTAGCTCAAGGATTGAGCCACGAAAGCATAATCCACAAATATCAGTCTAGAAAGTAAGGCTAATTCAGGCTTACCACAGCAAGCACTACCAGCTCTAAACCAGCTTTTTTTTTAAACTGTCTTTAATTTGCAGCTTATGCCGCCATTTCTAAGCTGTTCCATATAGGCCAACAAAACAGCCAGGAAATTGATTGGAAGCACTTCCTATTTATCAGAAAGTCCTTCCAAGGTGTACACAAAGACACTGCTCTTCTTACTCCTCGTCTTCTCCCTACTTTTAGTAGCATGTTAGGGGCAGACCTATGCAAGAAGCTTCTTCTCCAGAGAGCAGTGGAAAGGGATGATTTTGGGGATGAGCAAGTTGGGCTGAACAGACAAGGGCCCACGTCCTGCCTGACTTCAGCCCAGCCTATGGATGAGACAGCCAAAGTTTTGCGTCTATTTTAAAGGGGGGCAGAAATTCTTTCTTCTGCTTTGTCATCAAAAAATTCCAGAAATTAGTTCTTTGAGGGTCATTTCTCCTATAACCACCTCAAGAACAAAGGAAAATGAATGGCTTGAAAAATCAAGCAGAATACAAAGTATGCTCTGCATTCTACAATATGGGAAGCAAACTAGGCAAACCATTTGGTTCAGTTAAGACAAGCCAATATGGGAGCAACTTCAGCATTCAATGTGGTTCCCAAACCAGAGTTTTATTTGCTCATATTCTCATGTTCTTAGCTCCTGGGAACACTAAATTAATAAAAGCTCTATCCTGTTTTGCCAAAACTAGAGTTTAGTTTTTATGTAGTTGATTTGATGATGGTTTTGGCAGAGCAGAAGTGGAGCAAGGTGAACACATCCAGTTTTAGCAAATAAAAAAAGATGTAATAAGAAAAAGGAAGAACAGCTTAATTTAATTTTTTTTTTCTTTAATCAGAAGCTGCATTTTATCTGTACAAGATGAGATTACAACAAAGCTTTAGCGATGACTTCAGTAGCACCACTGACCTATGAAAATCCCATCCTGGACAGGAGGATTTTAGTTATTAAAGGGGGAATTAACTTTCACGGGTTACTTTAGGCAGTCACGGAGCTGCACAAAATAGACACATAGAACAACTCAGAGCTTCACAGGCCTTAAGTGAAGACAAAATAACCATCAGCCACCATGTGCCAGGGCCAGCTGCAAAGTGGAGGCCATCTACAGGAAAAAAAGGGTAAAGCTGCCTGGGCAGCTGGAGAGAGCTTTAGTCACAGAAAATACAAAATCAGGTGATAAAAGAGGTGAGTGCTGTGTGTCCTGACTGTTGAACCCACAAGAGCCGTCTGAATAAACACTTTCCCTTATCTCGGGAGCTCAGCTGGCACCACACAATTCACACTTTTATTCCCCACGCCGGAGAATAGACCAACACTTAGGGAAGAGGGAACACAGAGGAAAATGGGCAGCTGAGGAAAGAGAAAGACATGACACAGAAGGGCGCAGAGAATATGCTCTGATTCCCCCTAGATCTCATCACCTCCCACCAGGGTCTCTGATGAAATCTTCTAAAACACCAACAAGGCTACAGCAGTGCTGGCGTGAAGGCACGTGCAGAGGAAGACGAGGAAGGAATAAAACCCAGCACCTCCCCTGAAACCTTCATTTACCTTTGCAGAGAGTGCCACATAACCCACAGAGAGAACAGGCAGGACTATGAACGCGAGGCTCCAGCAATGGGGACAACAAACCAGGTAACAGGGCAGGCCTTTGAAACTTCAGCTGTGAAATTTAAACGAGTAGTTCAAACCAAATGGGAAAAGGATGGAAGTAAATCAATGGAATACTGGGAATAAAGGAGCTGGGGCTGCAGAATGGGTTGTACCTTGATCAAACAGGACTGGGCACTGCAAGACTGAAGGGTCAGCACTTCAAAATGGATACTGGAGAGTAAGCACTGAATTTCTGCACTTCTTTTTTACAGCTGTATTGTGTCCTTAGCCTATGTAATTATTAAATGTGAGATCAGGTGTTGCGGTCAGGTGCAACTTCCTGAAGACAGTTTTGGCCCGTGGAGGAATCAGGGAAACGATATTTCATGGATGTTCATAGATCTTTATTTCTCCCAGCTCCTCATGGCTGGGGAGCCTGGAGCAGACTGAAGACCCATGGGAAACCCACAGAGTTCTCCGGGCAGGGAAACATGAATAGGCCAGTGGGGACAGGATTTGGGTACATGTCACCAGAGAGAAGGGAAAAATCCGCATGTCCCAGGGGATGTTCCCATCCCAGGGCCCCTCTTCCCAGGGGTGGAAACCTCCTCGATCAGGAGGACTGAAATGCGTGAAACATTTACAAGGCACACGTACACCCTCTGTGAACTATCCCATCTCGGAGCTTCCAAACCAGATCTTCACAGAGCATTTTAGAAATTCACAAAATGCAGATTCCCTTCATCACATGAAATGCCTCAGGGGAGAAAACAAAACAGGAAAAACAGCTTGAGGTAAGGATTTTCAAAGTATAAAACGTGCCAAAACTGGAGAAATGCCTTAGTCTCTGGTAGTGGAAATGCACCAAGTGAAACACACCTCAACATTAAAACAACTAATGTTTTTAGGACAGAACAAGTTCCCCAGTAGTATACTAATGCAAAATTATGTGCTTTGAAATGGGAAGTGATTAAAAATATACCAAATAAAATCAAAACATTGAAAAGCTTTTTTGATGGCAAGATGAAATTAAGAGTAATTTTTATTCCACTTGGAGGGAAAACTGTATTAACATCCATTAAAATCTATAGTAAACTGATTACCGATGATTGCTGTGGTTTAAATATGCACTTTGTCGACTTTGAGAAAGTACAAGTCAAAAATTAATCCAAAATACCCTCAGAGAGCTTGGGTATGGTGCCTGAGTGATGGATGGATGGGGATTTTCACACTTGCAGCCTGCTCAGGAAGCAGCCACAGTGGAGGAGTTGTTGGTCACTCATCCATAGGGACCAGGACTTCCTAAAACGACCCAACTGTGGCACAGCAGAGAGGAAACCCACATTTGTGTCATTGCAGTAACCAAGAACTCACAGAGTTCCTTTAAATAAAAGGAAAAGTGTATCCTTGGCAGACACACAGGCAGCACAGGCTGGAGCACTTTTGGCTGCAGAAGACCAAGAAGGTCGTGGTGATTTACCAGGGGCAGCGAATATCTCCTCTGGGGTGTGACTGGACTTGTGGTACGTTAAGCATCAGGGGTAAGGAACCGTGGAGATTTGTAAATAGAGTATGAACCCTGTTAATATCCTTTATTGATTGAACTGTGTCTCTGTAAGGAGAGAAATGGCTTCAGAAGGCATCTCAGAGAGCACAGGAGATGGGCTGTGGCAGCTTACACACTCGTTACTGCAGAAGCCTTGCACTGACCCATATTTGTAATCAAAATAAAATCCTCCTGTGAAGGCTATCAAAGCTTCACTTACCAAAATTCCGCTAACCTACAAGATAAACCTTTCAGTCTGGAAACATTCATTTGACCTCACTGTCACTTCTGTGTGCAGAACTAACATGGAACGATTTCCCAAGGCACCCTGAAAGGCAGAAATGTCTTTTTCCACACCGCTGTAGATGGATTTCCCATACAAAGCCACCTTGTACGCTCTCATTGTATTCAAGCAGTTGCATCACGGTGTTTAAATGCAGCTTACAGATCAATGCAGCTCAACGCCACGTGACAGAAAATTTCAATGTCACAATTAATACTTAATCAATTTGTGGTGCCTTGTTCTCCAGCAGGTACTTAAAATGCAGGGAACAGGTACAGCCTTTAACTGCTGGGAGAATAATTACCACCCTGACTGAGCCCTCAACACAATGCCACTCTGCTGTGGTGTTCTGACAAATACATACAGACACTCACAGATCCAGTGACATTTTCTTTTCTTTTATTAAATGCTCTGTGTGGGCAAGAAAAGAAAGGAGGTTGCAATATAATTTATGACACCGTGTAATATCAATACTAAAATACAAATGAAAGAATTTTAAAAGAAAGTTGCAGTGTTTCTTCCAGTAAGTTCCCCTTTTGTGTTATCAGTAAGTCTCATTTTTGATATTCACAAGGCAAATGAACGGTTTTCCTTTCTGAAAGGGAAAAGTCAAATCACTGTCAACAAAACGATCAAGAAACAAAGACGATGCATATTACAATTAAGATGTTAAATAATTAAAGACTAAAATTTCAAAACTCCCCACTACAACTAGAAGGAAAAGTCTGAGACAAGACATGTAGAAGAGACGGTAGGTAAATAACTCCAAGCCTAGAATTCTGTGGCTTAGAAGTGAAATGGATGTTAGGAAAGTGGTCAATAACATCACAGCGCAGCACAGAGAACACAAGTAGGTGCCAATTATTCCCACAAAAACCAGAGACAACAACTAAAACAATCCTATATAGTGCAGCCAGGGGTTTTTATTTCAAGCCCTGCTGCTGCAGCAAGCTGGCCTGAATCAGCTCAACACGTATGGAGGAGAGGTTTGCAGTTGTGTTCTGCATTGCCACAGCTGCCAACTGTGGGGCAAATTCCTTACCCTACATCCCTGCCTGACTCCCACTGGGATGGGACAAGGACCATCACTAGGAAATTAAGGATTGAGTCCTGGAATCAGTCACTGCACTCTGAGAGCATTCCCACACTTACTGCAGCGGGGCCATCCAGGATTTAACTGGGTGTGTTCTCTCTGTTTAGTTATTTATTTGCTATTTACAACATTTATTTATTTCCACTGCCAAGAGAAGGTGCAGATGCTCAGTGACACAATCTCACCTGCAGGACAGCTCTGTCTGTGCAACCCTTCACGAGATGCAAACCTGGCATTTTAGCTTCAGGAGCAACTTTCAGTTTTAGATAACACAACTTTAAACTGATTTGACACCAGAGCCCTAAGAGCAAGCACAGCATTGATACTGGGTGTTCCCATCTGAATTGGATTTAAAAAACTGAGTTCCACACATTGATGACACTGTTAGGTAGTTATTTACTGCTGTTCATAACTGGGGACACGTGTTAATCTGATAATAAAAGGGTTAAGAAATGCAGATACCACCAATAAACAAGAACATCATTAAAGAAATGTTATTCTTCTAATATTTCTACTGCTGCTAATCTTTTTCAATTATCCATTTTCAATTGTTTCTTGGGAACTTGTCCTCAGCAACTTTTAGGCTAAGAATGTGATCATTTGTACTGCCCCTCAAATAAAAAAACACTGAGGAAAATTGTCTGGGCCACATGTATTGGGCAATTCATTTAAATGCATAATGTCTTTTCAACAGACTGCAAAACTACCCATTTCTCTGGCTTTGTGAGGTCCTGCACATGCTGAATTTATGAATTAACAAGCCTAGTTAGCCAATTTCTGAATGCACACCTGAAAGAAAGGAACAGACACAGCAGTAGCTTTATTGGTATAGTAATGCCTAAATGTTGATTTGTTCAGCATCAATTAGAGAAAACCATATGTACTCCATGGGAGACAAAAAATAAAATGGAACCAAACCCATTTTCATTTAAATGCCTGGAATTTACTCTGTTCTTAGAATGACATTGCCAAAGAACTGACTTAAGAGGCTGCTGCAACAAAAGCTTTCAGCAGAGGAGAGGAAGAGATGCTGAATGCAGGAGATGCAGCGCCCTTTGCAAACCCTCTCCTGGGAAAATGACATCATGTCCTGCCTGCTCTGTCAGACATTCTCCTTTGCTGGACAGTTCCTACAAAATGGCTTAGACGCTGTCATTTTCCATTCAGAAGCTGCTGCTGCTTTGCTGGATGGCTGCGTGCTGCCCATTAATGCTCCCCAGCTGCCTCCCAGCTCTCTGCTGGCATGCTAATGATGCCCAGCACACTAACAACGCCCAGCAAACACCAAGATGGGACTGTCACATACAGCTTAGGCACTGGTTCCATTACAACCCGATTTTCAAACACCTGCCTGACCTCAACATTCACATTCAGGCTGCTGATGCTCACTCGTGATGCACTTGGGGCCAGGACCCAGACCTTAAGGACTGTTCTCTCTGTTTCCTTTGCTGCAGTCAGATGATTGGACCAGAAGACATCTGTCCTTCAGCGAAGGAAAGCCAAGAAATAGCTTTCCACTTGCATGAATGCTGGAAATAAATTAAATAACCTGCTGCAGAAAACGCAGTCAGATGCAAATTCTGACTGCATTTTCTGGCCAGTGTAAGAGGGCAGGAAAAAGAGAGGAGAGTCTTTCCTTATGGGGTCTCTCCTCACCTCAGAGTGGGGATAGCGTTCACACAACGGTTTATATCTTTGCCCTTACCTCATACAAAAAAGTGAATACTTAAGAGTCATTCTGGTTTTGTAATTTTACCTTTTCCTCCATGTTTAATCAGTGTGGAGCTCATGGAGTCCGTCGGGTTACATCCCTGCTATGGTACAGGTGCCAGAGCCAGCAAAGAAGGCTGCCCATGCAGCAGTTCCTTGGAATAAGGCTCTTCTGTTTCTAATTTCTAATAATTCCTAATAATCTCTAGTAAATCATAGGCTTTGTAGCTCACTGGTGAATGATATAAAGCAGCTAGTGTTTGAAACACTTGTATAAAATGAAGGAATCAACCTTGGAAGCTTTTAAAACAAGCAGATTCCCACGTGCATGCTAAATCTGAAGAGTAACTGAATTAATACACGGCTCTAAGAGAAGTTTAGCACTCTCAGCTCACCAGTGCTGTGGTAGCTGGGTGGGTCTCTCTGAGGAGGAACTACAGTTATCAAGTAGGTCTGAATGAGCTGGGACAAGCAGTGACAAAAAGTAACACAACGATCACTGTCACTCATCATACTCAGGAGCAGTAACAACTTCCTCTCCTTTCTTCTTTCAGCAGCACAATTCCCAGTGTTGCTTCTATGAGCTAACGCTGAGAAATCCTTTAAATCAGCCTTTTGGAAAATCCAGCATTGAGCTGCTTCATTTGCTCTTTTTATTTCTTTTGCTTTTGAAGGAGGGATGCAACTCACTGCTGTAGGGCAAAGAGAAAAAGTAAGGGGGAAAAAAAACCCCAACCAAACAGAATGAAAACATCCAACCCCCTAAAATGGAACAAAAAACTTCACAGAAAAGTCACAAATTAAATGGTAATGAAACCAGTGGAAGTTCTCCCACTTTCTAAAGTCTTCCATCTCCATGGGGCAACTGTAACACAATTTAGATGCCTGGGAAGGAAGCAGCAAGCCTGGCAGCTCTAACACACTATGCAGGAGGCCAGACTTCACCTAATGCAATAACAGCATCCTGAACAGTACCAGAATTCCCCAAATCCATCTCTCCACTATCTCACTCTACAGCTTTCCTACTTGGAATAGGCCTCTCTATTTATATTTTTAAAGATATGACAATGCAATCCAGGTATTACAAGAAACACATGATCTCTTCATATTTATATAGATAACAAATTAACACAGAACCTGGGCGTTCCTGGGAACCCCACTGCAGAGTGTGTGGAGTATAAAACTTTGAGCATTTTAAGGTCCTAAAGGAAGATCAGCCTCAGGGGTCTGTACTACTTCAAACAGTAAAAATGAACTTTTCCCACTCCTTACAGCTTCCTCCAATAAAGTTTAAGAACGGAAAGCAGCAGCACTACCCAAATGTTTTGTCCTTTAAAGAAGAGAAAAAAAAGAGTTCTTTTTACTCCAAAAAAAAAAAAGCTTTGCAGTTTGATGTAGGGTTGATTTGAACACGTATGAGCAAGGAGGAACCACAGCACACACGCATAACTATAGCTTCCAGCTATAGTCCACTCCTTGACACTGGAGCCTTAAAAAATAGAGTTGCAGGTTGTATTTTTATCCATTAATTTCTATGAAGAGATATTACAATACAAAATTATCTCACCTGCCAACATTTTAAAATGGAGAATATGTTTAGAGTCAGAAAAATAAGTTGGCTTCGGAGAGGATTTTGAAAAAGGGAAGGGGAGAACTACACTTCTCCTGCCAAAAGGTGGAAGGGATACTTCCCAAACAGAAAGGTTTGGCAGCTATGAAGCATTTACGTATCTCGTAGCAAAATATAGGATGTTTTTCTTAAAATATTTTAAGAAGAAATAAAATGCATATTTCAAAGACACTTTCATGAACACGTGTTATAGTCCAGATTACACAACGCTGCTTCTATTAAAAACAAAACCTAGTCTAAAAAGGAAAAAAAAATGCCCAACCATATTCATGGTGTTTGGAAATGAGAACTAGATGACTAGGAGCATTTTCTTCATTAAGTAACAAATTGCTTCTCAGAGATGGATATTTTTAAGATGGAGCACAAGTGGCCAATTGTCAGCTGGTGTAAATTATCACGGCTGCAGGGAGCTCTATTTTTACCAGCTGAAGATTTGCCCCTAAGCATCTGCCAGCGATGCCAGCCAGGGAACCACGGACATATATATGGAAAGGCATTGATTCTAAAGAATGACAAGATAATTACAACGTGCTGGGCAATTGCAGGGACAGGGGGATAGGAAAAGGATGAGGAAAGTCACAGCGGGTAAAGAAACAAGCAGACAAGAAGACAGCAATCCTGAGAACTCTCCAGGCACTGCATTACTGCACCAAAAGCCCTGTTACAGCCCTCCCTTCCCAACCCTGTGCTGCAAATCCTGTATTTAAACTGTGCTTAAGCATCTGGGCTGAGTCAGCACCGCTATTCCTCCCTGCAGCAGTCAGGGACAGCTGGTGACTGCTGAAACCAAAAGAGTGGATACTCTGAAGCGTGGGATAAAGCATTTGAAGATTAGGCAAGATTTTAAGACAACCATTTTCATGTGCATCTTGGCTGAACAAGTCTCGTGAGCGTATCCAAAACCGCCTCCCTGACGCCTGGACCGCGTCCCTGCACTCTGTGTGCTGCGCTTGACCGGCTCCTCCCACGTGGCACCAGGCCTTGGGCAACCTGGCTGAGGGCTGGGAACCAGCCCATCCCTGCTAACAACTGGGGCACCCTCCCAAAGACCAGGACTTGCTTGCTGGGGGTGGCCACCCCCAGCCATGGTTTGGGTTTCTGCTTGTTCTCCACACACCCTTTGTTGGTGTAACCCAACACAACCCCTGCACTCGATACGGAGTTACTAGACTGGAACAGAGTAGCTTCCACAGCACCACAAGCACAGGAAAGCTTCAAATTTAAACAAAACACCTTTCCCAGCCTTCCATGTAATGCTTCAGTACCTTCAGAAGACAAGAGGAGAGGAAATAATGTTTCCCAGAGCGTCCCACGTCAGCAGTATCTTTTTGCGTGCTGAAAGCTCACCTTCCCCTGCGCTGAAAGCAGATGTGCTGCTGGCTGCCACCTTCCTGTTGCTTCATTTGCAGTAAAACAAGAGACTGGAGCTGTTGCATTTTTGCAGAAATGAACCACATTAACCCAGCTCGGCAACGCTGCCTCTTAAAACTATAAATTTCCATTCCTCGGAGTATGTCACTTGTTAGATACAAAAGCCATTAGATTGAGTAGCCCGGCTACTGGTAAAGAATAACTTTAATTACAGGACATAATCACTAATTAGCATTTATGCAGAGATGAAGCTTGCATTCATGGGTGGTAAATGACGCGATAGTGAATGTTCAGGAGCACTTAGTCACATCCCTGGGACACGATGGATATGCCACTGCTAAGCGCCTTTACGGGAAGTCTGGGTACCTTTCTAAACGGCCACTTACGCTCAAAAAACAGTAACAGACGCAAATTCTGTGGATTTGGACTTAAATTCAGAGCAGATAATTCTGTCAAGGAAACATGATGAAAAAGATGAAAACCAGCAGAAGCAGATTATTAAATTTATGCTGTGCTGGATTCACTGCCACCACTTTTAACAACAGGCTTTATCCTTCACGTAACCAAATTTATGCTAATCTCCTCAAGAGTTCCAGAAACCCAAACCAGAGAAACTCATCATTTTAAGCATTTCAAAACTCACTTCACAATACTCTGCTATTCATTTTTATTTTAACCTCCCCACAAAAGCCTATTTCAGCCTTGCCTAGTAAATACTGTAGGGTATTTACTCTGGACGTCAAAGCGCTGGCGGTACTTCCATTTCATTGTAAAAGGCCAAGATAACAAATACAGATTTATTATTAAATGTCCCACCTTTCACGCTATGCAAATTCACCCAGCCTGCAGCCTACTTTTGGCAGTCCTCTTTCCCAAGGGCCCTTTAGGAAGAGGCTATCAGCCAGATTAATTATTTTAACAATAGCAGCTTTTTCCTACTGCCATTTTTTCTGTCACCATTATATGACATAAAGCAGGGGGGAGGCAGAATGAATTTATCCAGCTTGTAATATATCTCAGTCCAAAGCTTCCCAGAAGCACTGGATTCAGCGTGCGAGAACAAAGCCGCCAGCCTTGCGTGACAAGTTCCAGGGGACAAGAGAAGAGCATCGCGTGTCCCTGCCTCTGGAAAGGGCTGCATGGCCCATCTGGCTGGAAAGGCTGACCACCACAAGAAAAAAGGGATGAGCAGCTGTTAAAAACCCAGAACTAAAATAACCTCCTCTGCCTGTTGTCATTCCTTTAGGACATGTTGGTTTTCCAGTGGAAAATGCGGCACCTCGTAAATGCTTTGATGCTCGATGACTTGGGTATGGTTTGTTTGCCAGTTCTGCTCTCCCGACGGGATCCTAATTGCAGTGGCACGTGACCTCTGGGCAGCTCGTGGCGCAGGGACACACAGTGACCTTCCCACATGTCTCACGTGGAGCCCTGACACTCCAGGAGCCAGTAATGTCCTGCCCAGCACTGCTGCTCTGGGGCCTTCCAGGGCAGGACAGCCCAGGGCCATGAGTCCACCCAGGAACCGGCCCAGCACTGCTGCTGCTCAGGCTCAAGGTGGGAAAAGGAATGCTCAGGGATCCCTGCCACCTGCTAGAGACACTGGATGTGTTTATGGGGAAGAGAAACTTACTTACAATATTTTTTAAAATGTAAATATTAGGGATTTTCTCACTTTGAGATAACATCTGAAGGTAGCAGCCCATAGTGTAGGATAACACAAACCCAAGGATTCCCTAAGTCCTCACTAGTATTTTTTTTACAACTCTGAGCCACAGATCTGCATGGAATGAGGGGCACTCATTCCTCTGCCAACCTGAGTCACTGCGGGTGTCAGGACCTGCCTTTCCACTGGGGTGTGCACAGCCTCAGGGCTTTGTATTCCAAAGGCACTCTTTTTGGAGATCTTGGTCCCAGAGATGCAAAACAACTTGGGCACAGGGGATTAGGTCATGCGAACGGGCTGCTCTGTATGTTTGATTTAACAGAAAACATAAAGCAGTTGGCACTCTGCAGCCTGCTCTGTAATGTTTACAAAATGATAATAACCGCAAAGAAACGCCAACAGGAACTTAGCACAAGTTAAACAAATCACCCTCAAAGTGGCACTCTGACACAATGGTGTCAAAACACATTTCCTTTCCCACTGGAACAATCCTATTATTTCATGCTGGCAAACGGAGGGGAGAAAAGCAGTTTTAAACCCAGGGGGAAATGGCACATTTACAGGGACATGAGAGAGGTTGGTGAGCTCACAGAACTACTTGGGGGGAAGTTGGGCTTCCTCAGGGAAGAACTTCTGAAGGCAAGGGGTTTGGAAGAGAAAAAGCCTAGAGCATTATCCCATGTCAGCATAAATCCATGAAAAGCCAATGCCATCTTCATTACTCCAACAGGCGCCAAATCATAACGCTCCCACAAAATGAAAAACATCTATGATCTTCCTCTCCTCCTCCACACCAGCAGAGAAGTGAGACAGAGGAAAAGAAATGGTTTTCCCAGTACTCCAAACTGGCCAGTGTAAGGTTCTACAGGAATAAACTCAGTTTTGTGCAGACTGGCACAGATCCTCCCAGGCCAACGGGAACATCTGATTAGGAGAGGTCCAGGCTAAACTCTGGCAGTCAGGAGGGCTCACCCATCCAATGGCACAACCTGCATTTCCAGCTCAATTTTCCAGCTCAGTATTTCACTACCATGTTTCTTCAAAAGACTCAGTGCTTATGGAGCAAAAGACAAATATTTCAAGAGAAACAGATGTCAAAATCAAGAGTCACGTCCCCTGGCACTTCACTTCTACGGGAAGCACCTCCATGTCTCCCCCTATTTCTGCCTATGGTGTGAAGGGCTCAGATGCCAGTTGGATGGAACAACACATCCACAAATTTCAGGGTTGGGATGGAGAAGTGGGCAGCTCAACCTACAATCCCTTCACAGAGTAATTTGGGAATCAAAGGAATTTAAGAAGTCTCTGAATAGGATTTTAGGGCAAAGCTTGTGAAAGCAGGGGATCCAGGACCTAAAGACCTGATAAATCCCTCCCAACTCAATCTTACCATGAAGCACAGGTCAAGCACAATAAATCCTGAAGCAGCTTTAAATGAAGCCCAGTGACTACAAGTGCCAGTTGTGTTTGCCAGCAAAAAGATACAGGCTCTGTCAGTGAGATTAAGATCACTTAGTATACAACTTCAGCACAGGATGCCGTAACTTAAATCAGGAGGAGGAAAGCTTAAGATATCCCTGGCTTCCTGTACATTAGTAGCCGTGAGGATGTCAGGATCTGCTAGTGCTGAAAACCTGACTGATGTATGTCAGAGGTGAGGAGTGGGTCTGCTGCACCCAGGAACAGGAGTCCATTAGGATGCTCCTGAAGCACAACTCCAAATTGAGTTTCATCCCATTTGTGCATGCCAAACCTGCTCTGCCACATGAAGCAGGGCAGGTTTGCTCCAAAAGCACACTCCTGTAGCACCAGGGTGCACAAATCCTCTGCTGGCGTGACAGGAGCTGGCCAAGCATCCAGTGCAGCATGGATGGCTGCAGGAGGAATGGAGTCGGACACACTGGCTGCGCTCTGGAGAGCAAGGGAATGAGCACTGAACCAAGGTGCTGAGAAAAAGCTGAGCATTATTCAACACTGAGGTGTCCCCTCAGCCAAGAACCAGTGCCACCTGACACCCGGAGTTACAAATTCCCCTACCCAGACAGAAAGGAAGTGTGTGCTGATGTTTAAAGGTGACTGGGGCAGCAGGAGCTGAGGTGTGCAAACAGAGCCCTGTTTATGTGTATGGACAAACAAATGCAGGAGTGCACAGGTAAAGTGAAAGGCTCACCTGAACAAGTGCCAGCAAGAGTTCAGCATTCAGCTGCTTTCAGTTGCTCTTAATAAAAGATCTGAATACAGAGAAGACAAATGCAAATCTGGCAGCCCGTGCAGAAGCATGTTATTTTACGTAACATGTCACAAACATGACAAAATTACCTACTTCTGTTTTCTTCACTTTCCAAGGCTACTTCCTTCCCTGAGTCTCAAACAAAATCGCAATGATGTTTTGCCTTGGGGTGCAGGACCAGGAGGGAGAACAGTCTCCCTTGAGCTCTGCCCTTCCTGGCTTCTTGTGTGATGGGCAGCAGAGAGAATAGGGCAGCTCCAACACACAGCTCTGCTGTGGACCATAACACAGCTCCTAAAAGCCTAAAGGGGTTTGGACACCTGTCTGTAGTGTTAAAAGGAAAAAAGAACCCAAACATTTAAAAAAAATCCCAAACCATTACCATGCCACAATGCTGGGTATTTACAAGACTTAGGTTTTTACTAACGTACATAAAAGATTGGTGAAATGGCACTACAGCATTCCTAAAATGACACAGCACAAACAACAATCTGAAATGTTGCTGATGTTGAAGAATTTCTCTCAAATCTCCATGGCCAGAGATCAAGTAGTCACACCACTAGAAGATCAGTCAAAACAATGTAATGCATAAATATCTCAAAATTAAGACAGAAAAAAACTAGATAGTTGATTTACATGTCTGAAACAGAGCAACACCAAGCCCCCTGTATTACAAAGTTACTGCAAAACTTCAGGCCAATTACTAAGACAAAACCCCAACACTAAATCTGTTCAGTGTGAGCATCGAAGGTCAAGGTGTGCTGGAATTGTTTTATCACTTCCTCTTTGAGTTCACCAGAGGAAACTTGAAGCAATTACATGTGGGGATGATGAAGGGGTGGGTGGGGAGGATGAGGGTCAATTGCACCATCAGTTCTGAACACTTCTGAAGAGAAGTCTGGGCACTGGAAACCCCAGTGTGGACACTGCTGGCATCCCAGCCAAAGCCTGGCTGATATGGCAACACTGCACAGCAGGGTGCGACGTCTCTTCACTGCTAGTTATGACAGTGTCCTTAATATGCAATATTGATTTTCCTCTTCTGACTGCTCAAATTCTAGAATATCTCTGCTGTTACTGAATGTTCCCAAGTGTTCCTGGGGCTGAATGGGCTGATTCCCTCAGAAAGCTGTGTGGCACCTTGTCTCTAGAGCCACCTCAGCTCAGTAATTAGGCTGCCACCTTTCACTTCTTTCTGGTTCCAAACAATGTTTTCGGCAGGCTTGCTCTGAAGCAAACCAGCCATTTAACCACACACAAAGGGACTGCTGCCTTTCCAAAGAAAAAGAAGTCAGATTTGTGAATTTCCTTGGGAAAAAAAAAGGTATAATTACCAACCATTAGTAGCAAGTCCTTCCCCCACAAAAGTTTGAACACTAACATTCCTTAAAGGGTTTCCTGCGCCTTTTTTGCTTGGTAAAAATATCCCAAAAGGACGGAAGAAAAAACCCCTCCACAACATAAGCAGCATGAAGTCTTTTTGCCGGATAATGCATTTCTTATTTTGGTAATAATGAAAGGCACGTTGGGTGCTTTCTAAAGCAGTTTGTTCCAGATTGCTGGCTCCCACTGTACAAAAAAAATAATGACCCCTTCCCCACCCCATCCAAACAGTAGCACGCAATCCCAGCGGCACAATATCCCATTGTAGTGCTCTGAATGCTGGCCTGGCAGAGGAGCTGGTGGGAAGGAGGGAGCACAAGTTTGTCCCTTTGCCCTCCCAGCACTGCCAGTGCCAGCTCAGGGTAGGATGAGTGACGGCCGCTGCCGATGTTGATCCGAGGAAATGAGGGAAGAGGCCATGCAAAGATAAATGCATGGAAAGATGCCACGGTCTGGCCCTGCCTCCTCTGAGCTGCTGGAGGAGCTGGGGAGAGGAAGTTTGAGATAGACATGCACAGGCATTTCAGCAGCACTGCCCGCTCTGCTTGCAGGGCTCTGCTGCCCAAAAGTGAAAAATCTCCTTTTTCTTGCCATGCTGGAGTATAAAACAGGATCCCTATTTCAGCTGTCCCTGCTTTTTTTCTTTCTAATCACACCTTCCTGTCCTCTGCCCTCCTGCATTTATCAGACGAGTACAGGAGTGGGTTTAAAGGTCTCCCACAACCCACAGCGAGCACTCTGATGCCACCCTGAAAGCTCATGAAAAGGCTGAAGTCACCTTGCAAAAACAGAGCTGTACAGGAATTGAGGGGCACAGCAACCCGAAGCAAAATTACATCCATCCAATTCCTGTGTTCCATGAATAACCTATCACCAAGGATGCAATTAAAAAGTAACCTCTCTGCTCTGGTAAAGCAGATAAACCAACAAACAGCATTTGGGTTTCTAAATGCCTCAGCCACTTCCAAAGCTTCCCACGACGTGCTGACCAAACCCCTGTCACGTGGAAGGCAGAATTCCACCACTTGGAGAATCTCCTGGTAGAATCTGTGGAGTGAAGGCAAGGGAAAACCCATAGGCTGAGGGCGCACAGGGAGCTGCAGGCCTTGCAGGTGGCCCATCACATTCCTGTGTGGATGGCAGCCCCATGGAAGGCAGCTGCTGTTCCCCCAGCTCCTCCCTGCCGACCCTGCCCACGGAGCCCAAGATGGTCTTTCCCCATCCCGACTTTGCTCCCCAGGACTCTCCTGGAAGCCCGTTTTCCACAAGCCGGCGATGGCGAGGCTCTCAGCCCGTCACTTCCTGCAGGACTTGGTTGACAGTTCTGTTTTGTTTATGGCTCCCCTCAGTTTAGCCAAATAATTATGTCCATTTGCAGCGCAGAAACGAATTCCAAGAATAAAGTGACTCACATTCATTAAGGCTGTTCGTACAGAATTTGACAACAGTGTTGCTCCATCCAGAAAGGACTCTGTGTCCATGTTTGTGGCAAGGCTGGATGGACTCATGACAGGGATAAGTTGGTAAACTGAGATGTGCCCACCTCCACCTCACAACCAGGAGCAAACAGAAGACAAAACATTAAACAGGTTTGGGGGGGTTTTTTTGACCTGCGTAAAAAGCACATTCCATTTTCTCTGTAACTCTCTTTTAGAAATTATTGGGAGTTTTTACTCCAAATGAGCAATGACAATTTATTGCTATAGTCTCGTATTAAATGGCACAATTTTGATGATTTAAGCTGAACTCAGAGTAACATAGTACGTAGGTCATAGGCTTTAAAGTTTGGAAATAAGTACACCACAACCACACTTCTGGACAGGCAAAGAGCTGGTCAGATGTAACCCAAGCAAGGAGATGACACAAAGAAACAAACTGAAATTCTCCCTGAACTTTAGCTGCAGTCACACAATCCAGCAGCACATTCCCCTGAACCACAGGCTTTTGCCACCACACCAATTAAAGAGAAATTTCAGGCACTTGGAAGCCCCAACATAGGCACAGTGTGAAGACTTAGGGTTTGGTTTTTTTTTTTAATAGATTATTAAGCTTATAACTTAGCACTTCTTTGAAATATTTGCCCATTAAAAGCTACACAAGCTGACCCTGAGGTACCTCAGGGAAAATGTAATATTGTTCTTCAATAATTAGGTCAGAATCTGATATTTTGACCTCTGTGTACTACTGCTGAGAAATATGAACAGAAGTCAGTACCACCTGAGGCTTTCACGATAGGGTCAGAACCTCTGTACTGTAAAATATTCCAACTGACCCCAAGGGGATTCAAGTCATTACTGGATATTCCTTCTCTCACACGAACTGTCTTCCCTCCCACTGACAACAGTGTATAATATTCCCATCAGCAAAAAAACCATTTCCCAATTTAAAATAATGTCCTTCTCATTCACCATCAGCAAGTGTCATCTCCGAGATAGATCTTGTCCTCCGGCAAACACAGCAACTGCTTCTGTACTGAAGTGGCAAATAAAATCTGTGTTTGGTGCTGAGTTTAGTTAGAAAAGTGTTTTGTTTTTGAAATATCTCGTTTCCAAAATCACCCAAGTAACACTAAGGCTGTGTCCTGCTGACTGTCAATAACAACTAAATCTTTAGGAGGTGACATCATGATAAAGCTGTTGCAGAGAGAAGCAGAAAGATTTCACAGACTGAATGTGGCTATTTGCAGTTTTTCAAAACACATTTGCTATTTGCAGTTTTTCAAAAAAAAAAGCAACAGTGAGTGCGCACTACAAAGCACAGAACATTTTCCAAAAACTCAAAAGCTCTAACGGGAATGTGTACATGGCTTTTGCTCCATGAAATAAGATGAAAACCAGTTGTGCTGACCCAGGCTCTGGACCTGGTTATATTCCCACTAATAGGTGTTGCTAGTCTGGAACAGAACTGACAGCTTTCTTTCCCCAAAACTTTTGGGACCACAGAAGTTCATGTACTCAGGCTAAGCGTGTCTTACAAGGCTACATGGAAAAACGTGGTTCTCTGCTCATTTTTCCATGTGCCAGAGCAGGAGATGGATAGCAATTGTATTGTAAAGCCAATAACTGCCTCACTTTATTCATTCCTCCCCAAAAGACTAATATTGTTTGGTTTTCCAAAAGCTTGATTTATTACTTCCAGCAACCCGCATGGGAATTAATTGGGAGAAAATGCAAGAGCTGTCCAAACAGAAGCCTGCACAAGAACTACTGCCTGTAAAGCAAAGCTAAACCGAGAGCTGGGAAAGGTCACAGCCTTTTATTTCTGCAGGCAATTAACCATCAGAGTGGCTTATTCAAGGATTCGATCCATTCTCCAAGCAGAAATACCAAATAATTTCCTCAGTTTAATTTTGATAGACAATTTTGCTACTGAGTTAACTCAGTTTCAAACTAATTTTCAAACATCTAATCCACCTCAACTGTGAATTTGGCTGGGGAATCACGGGCTGGATTTCCACAGCTCCTCCGGGGATGAACAGCAGAGCTCCCACCACCCAAGGTGCTCACAGAGGGTGAACACCTTGTGGTGCCACATGGATGGAGCCGACCTGGAGAACAAGGACTGCTGAGTTCCAGAGCACTCTGGAGAAACTCTGGGGCAGCAGAGCAGACTTTACAACCAACTGGATGGACCTCCTGGGGTATAAAGCTCAATCAGGTATTTTAGTGGGTAGAAATTGTCAATAGCTTCTCCTTCTGCCCTACACTTCTGTTTGCAAAACTACTGGGAAATAGATGATTTTTTTTTTTTTTTTTAAATGCCCTCTTCTCACAAAACCAATGGTGAATTTCTTTCCTGTAAGGGTGGGGAGGCCCTGGCACAGGTTGCCTAGATAAGGTGTGGATGCCCCATCCTTGGAAGTGTCCAAGGCCAGGTTGGACGGGGCTTGGAGCAACCTGGGATAGTGGGAGATGTCCCAGCCCATGGCAGGGGGGGTTGGACCAGGTGGTCTTTAAGGTCCCTTCAAACCCAAACAATTCTGTGATTCGGTGTATGATGAAGTGACACTACCAAAACAGAAAAAGAGCTAAATGAGGCACATGCTTGGTGCTCATGACACCAGCTCCAGCCACCTCATGTGGCCAGAAAACCTCCTGAATTGCAGGAAGAACCCTTACTACTGGGAAGATTGTCAAATAAAAAATGATGTCATGAATAAAGGCAACTTAAACATACATTTATTGAAAAAAAGAAAAGAAAGCCTCAAGTGCACCAAGGTTGGGAAACTTCCTATTTGAAATAATACCACAAGCTTCATAGAAATGATGTGAAGACAGAATACAGCTCTTGTTTCTCTCACCATCAGTGAAACAGAGGAAAAATCATTTAGCAAGTGCTCAGCCCAAATAGAAAGCACCACTGCTTTTAAGTTTTGAAAGAAAGCCAACCAGTTCACTTAGCATTTTCTAGCAATAAGCATTTACCCAAGGCAGCCATGCCAGCCTTTTGTTTAGTACAGAATTATTGCCTGTATGCCTTGAAAATTGAGCCTGTCACGCAAGTATCTTTTTTATAAACACTAGCTCACACCCATTTAATAAATGAAAGCATCTCAGCCACAATCATAACCCTGCACAGAGCAGACACAGCAACGTGGCCATTTTACAAAGCACTGAATCAAACCTGCAGGCACCCAGCTTCTCCCCCTTCCCTCCACCAGCAGCACCTTCACATCGCCGGAATACACAGGGAGCAAAACGGAGCTAGCTCAAATATGGGCACCAACGTTAAATCCAGGCACCAACATTTCACTCAGATGCCAAAAACTCCATGCAGCACAGCAGTTTCAGAGATGGAGGTAAAGAATACATAGCACACCCTCAGCTGTGGGTTAGTTTTACACCTGATCCTAACCCAGGAAAGGTGATTTAATCACAAAGGTACACAGGCACTTGTGATGTAGATGGATAACTTGAATACAGTTCTGCTTCTTCATGCAGATACGTTATTCCCTAAATTTAATAACCAGAAATAAGAAAGCCTTCTTTTGCTGCTATCTTATATTCAATCACCTACTTTCAAGCACCCCTTCAAGGTCTCAGGTAACTTAAACTAAGAGAGCTTGGGCCCAGTAACATCTTAGCTACATGATGCTAAGTGGTTTTGACAAGCTCTATTATAATTACTTTAAAATGTTTTGTTCTAATGCTTGTGTTTGCTGAAGTCTTTGATGGGAGATTAAATTACCTTCACCCTAAATTCCTATAATAAATTAAAGAAAACAGAAATGTAGTGTCAATTTGTGTCCAAATCTGCTTACAAAAGAGAATTAGCTCAGGCCTTTGCCCAGCCAAGCACTTAATCATGTGCATAATTTTTATTACGTCAGTATTCCCACTGATGTCAATGACCAATTGAAGCTACAATCACAAGTTCTATACATGCCTGAGTGCTTTCCTGGAGCTGGGCCTGAGAGACTTCTCAACACATGGCAATGACTCAGGACAGCCAGTCCAGGGAAAGTCTCTTGGGACCGATGTCAGCAGAAAGCTCAGCACACAGCCTGATGTTCCCTTAAAGAGAGAACTAAGTTCTGCATGATAAAACTTCATTTACCGTTGTAACATAAAAAAATCAGCACTAGGCTGCCCTGAGTCAATGAAGTACCACCCAAACTTCAGGCAGTTAATTGATGATTAGAGTAGTGCCACTTAATTAAATAAAACCATGACAGATACAAAAAATTTGAGGTTTACTGCATTTCTGTATAACCAAATGTTACTTTATCACATTTTCTGTAGTCCAGGGGAACACACTGGTATCTCCAATTCCCAAAGGAAGCTCTTAGGGAAGAGCTCACTTGGATGAGCAGCAAATGAAGGTGTCTGGGGCATCTCAAGGTAACAGCTAATTTGGGTAAAGGACTTTCAGGTCCTTGGGCACTTGCCTTCAGACAGAAAGTGACTGCTGCTGACTGTCTTGAAGTCTCCATGTGCGAAAAGCACCCGTGAGATGCATCCTCACTTGGGAGACGAGGAAACCAGAACGACTTGGGAGATTTGTCTAGGAAAGAAAGCTTTCCCAGCAACAGAGCTCTGGGTTTCTACAGCAGAGACCAGGCTGAGCTTCTGCAAAGGCAAGACATTTTATCTGTGTTGTGGAGTTGAAAGCAGGCTCAGCAGCCAGAGAAAGGGATTTAATTATCGCTCCGTCACCCACATCCTGTCCACAGCCAGCGCTGCCTACTTTGATGGCTGCTGCCACTTGTTCTCCCCCAGAACGCGGCAGGGAAGATAAGGCGTGTTTGGGTTCCTTTGCCTGCAGAGGATATTGTTTTCCTTCTCCTTGTTTTATAAACTCTGCTCTGTCACCGCTCTTGGCCATTACTCAGATGAGTGAGAAACAAGTATTTCCTGCCTTCTGCATAAAGCAGTGATTACAGTTGGAATAATTTGTGTTGCACTTCACCAAATTCCCTTTGATTTGCAATGCATAGTGTGTGTGTCCATTAACACTACAGATCCATATACACTTATACATTATCTATAGTCACATAAACACATATATAATTTGCAATATTAGACTTTTAGCCTCCAGATTTTTCTCAGAATTACTGCTCTGACACCCTTTATTAAACAACAAATTTCAACATTTAGTCATTTCTACTCATACAGAAAAAAACCCTACAATTTTGATTTCAGAGACATGCTTAAACTCATCCTAGTACAACTAATTTTCCATGCTGACCAGCACTTAGACTTGGTAAAATGGTAACTTGAAATCATACTTAAAATGGTAAATTGGTGGGCTTTCTCCATTTTTAAGTACCTCATATGTTTAATTTCCGCACAACAAACCTACAAAAGTTTTGTGTAACTTCTGGCAAATGCCAATCATTGCTTTGAAGAAAAAGCATGGAAAACCTGCTTGGTACCACCTTCATCCATCTTGTAGCATTATTCTTGCCTTGGTGACAGCTGCAGCTTCCACCTCCTGGGAGACCAGGAGAAATGATAACAAACCCTTCCCAAGCTTCACACTTAATAAAATAAATCCAAAGCATCACAAGAAGCAGCACAGACCTTGCAGAACAAGTGCTTCAGTCTTGCTGTGCCAGTGGTTTCAAAAATACATTTTAAAATATTTTAAATATATATATATTTATGGTGGGTCCCCAGAACATCAGGCACAGATACCCCAGCAGCTCAAACGTGCTTTTGTTGATATTCAAAGAGGATGAGCACGGGCTTGATTTATTTTTTCCTTCCTCCCAAAGGAATGGTTTTCACAAAGGGCAAATTTAATAATCAATTACTATATTAAGAACAGAACCTATATTAAGTCACAAATCTTCATCCAGCAATTGCAATAGAAATAGACACATCCAGTTCAGGACATCCCTTTTCATTACTTTTCTGTTTGGTTTTAAACTTCCTTGACTTCTTCATACATTTCTTTAACAACAGTTAGGCAGTGTTAAGTGTTTCCTGGTGGGGGAGAGCAGTAAGAGCATAAAACTCCTTCACGAGAGGCTGTTTCTGCACATTTATTCACCCTGCTGTGAAAAGCCCTGGTGAATTTTTGATTCTGTGGCTGCTTGTCTCAGAGGTTCAGCTTTAGTTACTTTTAAATGATTAATCACCAGCTAGCCAGAGACCAAGCATCTCTATTAAAGTCCTGCCTGTGTTTACAAAGCCCCACGAAGGAGGGCTGCCTGTCCAACATTATTTCCCAAAGGAACACGGAGCTCCTCTGCTGCTGCTGCTTCATCCGGCGTCAACTAATGACAAAGAAAGGGCTGACACGGATCACAGGTTAGAAGTCAGTCTGTAACAGAAACCAAAACTCACTTTCTCACTCTTTCGTTAGCACTTCAGAGCGCAGAATGTAAACCTGTACCTCAAACCAAAACCAGCAGAGGGACAGCAGTCAGAGAACAGTTCAGCTGTTTAAAAAACTGTGTTAATTTTTATGTGGAACTGAGAGCTGTGGATGTTTTCCCCTTGTATGCCCTCATGAAAAGATATTTTTGAGCTGTTTTACAAAGACAGGATCCTTAAATTAACCTTGAAGTCTAATGAAGATATTAAATATGAAAAATTCTGGAAAAACCCACCAGTTCTCACTGATACTCTGTTCTGAACCCATAACATTAATCCTAGAGCAATCTTTACATTCTGCTCAATTTCAAAATATGAATTCCAGACAAGTAACTCTGATGCTTTTCAAACTTTATCTGAAGTTCCTAAAATGGAATTTTCCAATTTGAATCATCTCAGCTTAAAAACGGAGACCGGAACTGCCTCAGTACAGTTCACACATATATTTAAGGACACAACATTTCCGAGTGCTAAAATAAAATGTTTTATAATGATCTGCAGGAGCTTAGATAAGATGCCTCACGCATTTGCCCTTTGCATCAGAGACCAGGAGAAGATGCCAAAGGGGTCTAAAGATGCTACGTGAACACTTTGGTAGTGGTATTGATCTGATAGAAAGAAATGCCTGCCACATCACAAGATGGGTGACCTTTAATCTGTCAGCTGTGGAAGAAAAAAGAAAGGTTTACAGGTTTAAACTCCAGCTTTAGAACCTGTTTGGAAGTGCTGTCTGGGACACCTGAAGATTATTAGGTCTTACCATTCTTTTAATGATTTTTTCATTATTATTGATTTTCTTTTTAATGCCGAAGAGCCTGTGTTAGACTCCTGGAAGCCAAAAAGACAAACGATTCATTCTCCACCATGCCTCCAAAGCAATAGCGAACAAGGAATCGAATGTTTTCTTCTCTTTATTTCATTAGAAATTTGAAAGTTAAACATTTTCTAAAACACAGAATTAAAAAAAAGGATGAAGTAAATACAAATTTGCTTTTGATGAGTCCTCAAAGGACAGGAAATCCCATCAACATTAAAAACAGGGGCCCAGAGAAAAAACACAAACAGTTCTCCCCATGCTTTACAAAACTCATTTTCAAGCATATAATCTGACAGGAGAAGGGTGAAACATAAATCCAAACAGTATTTGAGTGCTTTTTTTTGTTTTCCAATGCCCACTCAACTTCCGGGTACCTTTGCTGATGAAGAGGGCATTTCTTCAAACCAAGTCATGGGGCTTCCTTTTTGTGCTACTTAAAATGTACAGGGCTACCTCACGTTGGTGGCAGGAGTGAACTACAGACACCCAGAAGGTATAAAACATGGAAAAAATACACTCAGCCACTCTCAGTTCTACACCAAGAATTTCACTTCTTGTCTCTTGTCTCCAGACTCAAACATTGTACTTAGGAAATGACAGGACTCTACAAATAATGTTTCCAGTTCTTAAATTGTTTTGTCCCAAGGCTAATTAGATTAATAGACTTCCCTGGGTTTAATTAGCATTTTGTATATCCCCAGCTGATCATTAAAATTTCATTTAATCTGATCACCAAAGTATGTATTTTAGGTCCAGTCCAGATGAAGGAATTGCAAGTATACAATTACAACTGAGTGGATGAGCCAGGGCATTTTTCACTCCTAAATTTAATTTCAGTATCTCAAGTCCATTAGTGTGGATTGCAGAATCTTCCTCCTTATTTAACTGACAGCAGCAATCAATCACAACCTCCTCTTTTGTATATTGGGAACACTAATTCTCAGTTCCTGTCACTCAGCAGTCGCAGGTGGCTCTTCCCTACCCAAAACCCAAGGTCTGGCAATCTTTGAGCCTCGCTGGAAGGTACCAGCAGACGTCTTAGAGCACAGGGTTTCATGCTCACATTAAGTTATTTTGTCAGTAAAACCATTTCACCAAAGAAAACAAGCTTCTGCCAGTAAAAGAACTGATTTGCTTCTGTGGTTGTGTTTGTAATAGAGCTTTTACTACCCAAGTTTTTGTAGCAAAACCTCCAGAAGTACATCAGGCTCCAAAGAGCTGAATCTCCCCTCGGGTTCCTGAGGAGCTGTGCTTCCAGGTGAGTTATTGGGCTGAGAGCGAGGGAGGCCAGAGGGGGAATTTTTACGAGCCCAGAGCTCTTGGCAAACATAACTCCACAGCTCCTTTGTCGTGCCCACGAGGAAGCATTAACTCCTTTTTGGAGGAGTGCTCTATGAAGGATTGAGCTGCTCACTTCCCTGTTTCCATGAGGCTCAGCCACTCGTGGAGTCACGCATCCTGCAATTCCCAGCAGGTGGGAATAATGGCACCATGAGAAGCACTATTACAGTTCCAGCTAAGTCCTGGGAACATGGCAAACTGAGATTAAACCAATTCTTTCAGCGGGAATGACAGTGTAAGCACACACATACATTCCGCCAAAATAACAGCAAGAGCACAGCCTAAATTGTCTCTATTAAAACCAAAATCAAGCAACAAAACCAACTGCATCAGCACTGTTTTATATCAAAATCCTGTACTTTATACAGACAGATAAACCCCAAGAAATGGCCTTGCTACACAGAATGGAGGATGATTTTATAAAATACAACTGGACAAATCCCACAGAGTAATAGACACACCTCCATATAATAAATTCCCAGAGGAGAGCTTTCCCCCTTCCCTGAGCTCATATGAACACGGCTATAAAGGTGCTTTGGGCAGACTCTCTGTTTCTGTGTCATTATCTGCCATCTCCACTTCAAAACAAATCACAGTGCTGGCTACAGAGCCTGACACTGGATAATTTACAGGACCATTACTGCCTCTCCTTCTGGCTTCCTTACAATGCATAAACTAGAGCAAACACCTCTGTGATTAAAGAAATTCACTCATGGAATCTCTGCTGCTTGGGAGCACTGATTTTCCATGATGCCGAGTGCTCCTGACTAGGTGCAGAACGACTTAAACTCCTCAATTTAGTTTAGATGGAAACTTTACTCTAACATGAGGTTAAGTCTTGAGTAATTGCTCCTGGGTACTAGAACTTGTGTAGCTGAGATGTTTACAAGGCCTGGTTTACATATACTTGTGGTAGCAGCCTTTAGGTTAAACTGAGAACACACAAAATTGTTTGTATTTCCAAGAGTTTCCTTTAATTGTCCAATATTTTAATAATCTGCTTACAGCCTGTCTGGTTTTGTTTATCTGGAAGAAGCAGTTTGCATGAGTAAGATAATTCGATTTAAAAAATACATTCCCTGTAGATGTCTCCAATATGTAGAACATTTTGCTCACTGATGTTCTTCAAAAAGGCTGTGCTGCACTTTCTACACTGAAGCCATAATACTCTTCCTTGGGGGAAAAGGTTATTTGATGCATGAGAAGTCTGGGATTTTATTCTATTAAATATTTTCTTGCAGATCTGAACTCCTTGGGCCATTTTTGTTTGCACAACTCTTTCCCACAAAGTATTAGTCATGCTCTGAGTTCTGTTAAAATAGTTTTGATGAGAATTCTTGTAGCTGGCACAGGGGCTCAGAAACAAGATGAAGCTGATTTGTAAGCATTTATTTTATCCAAAGTTTGTGGCTCAGCTGCTTATCTGAACTTCCATTATAAACTCCAGCTTGCTTGTAAATCTTAGCAAAGATCTTTTCATTAAACCACCAGCCATTAACATGAAAATTCAGTAAGGAAAAACAAGTGCTTTGAAATTAAATTTAAAAAAAATAGAAGCTCTTCTTCAACCTATTAGTACTTTAAGAACTTGATTTCTAGATACAATGAATAGCAATTAAACTCCAAAGCTCCAGAACTGCACTCCAAGGAGAAGACACTGTGGCAGAACAAAATGCAAGGATGCAATCAGAGCTGTGTTGAAAGTGCTGATGTTTCGTGTCTTTGGCTTTTAAAACACACACAGAGTCAGTGCACTGAGAGAAATTAAACTGCTTGTGGTTCCACAGCCTGGATGTGAGAGGGAGCCCAAGCAGCTGCATCTCCCATGTTCTGGAATGGCTCATCAAAAGCAGGGAGCTGCTGCCATTCCCAGAGGAGACTCCTGTTCCCTCCTCCCACTTCTGTGAATCTCATCTCCACACGTGGCTCTTCTGACCTCACCTGCTCCTCGACAACTTGCTCAGCTTTTCAGATTTCAGCGCCAGCTAATTTGTATTCTTGCCAGGCAGTGTAACCTTATGTATGACATGCTCTCCACACGGCCTCCTCCACGGCTGCTAATTTTTGCATAATTAGCGTTTGGTTGCACATCTTCCATGAACAGAGAGTCTCTATTTAATTACCAGCACCCTCAGTCAGAGATTACCCAGGGACACAAAAGGGAACTGCCTCCATGGACCTTGGAAGAGAGAAGCATTTGCAGAAAGGACTCTCTCGTCTACCCTTAACTCTACGCCTAGGGCAGTGGTTTTTTTGCCACTGTTTCACTCAAGAGGTTTTGAAACATCCTTTTGTAATTTGCTTCCAGGTACAGTCATCATCTTGTTTTAAATATCACAGATCAGCTGAGATGGCTTACAAAGATACTGGGATCTTCTATCAAAAAGGAACATAGTCTTGGCTGACGAGGAAGAGTGGTGCTCCCATGCACGTTCCAGTTGAGCTGCTTGAAGAAGAAACTTGTTCTACACTTGTGCAGAGACCTCTACAATGAAAGGAGGTTCGAGACAGGGGCAAATAAGCTGAAGGTGGAGAGGAAAATAATGTAACAGTGCCATGTCCTCATCACCTTCTCAGGCTGATGATTTCAAGAGTTTCTGTTCTGTTGGCAACTGAGCTCCAGTCCACTTCACTCAGTATCTTTTCCAAAAATACATTTCAGCTCTGCCTGTTTTCAGCCTTCTTTTTTTTAAGCAGAAAATCCAGCATCCCAGTGTCAATACCACTTCCCAGTAAGGAACTAAGTAACAGGCAAAGCTCAATTATGAAATTGGGCTACCAGGACATTTTACATTCTTGATAAAGTGACACAAACTTGACATAAAGTTCATTTCCTCAGTGCCATAACATGAACCACTGCACCATTTACTTATCTGCAGCTGCTGCAGATGCTCAGAGCTGGAGGCTGGAACTAGAACAGCACTAACTCCAGTGTTCCTGTGTCAGGCAACGCCTTTGGGAAGCTGCCTTCCTGCAGGCCCTCTTTCCAAGACGTCTGTAGTTGATGTCAAACAATTCAGAACAGAAAGCCAAGGAGTCATGCAAACCAAGAGCAGCAATTCAGTGGCAGCAGATGTGTCTTCCTTCAATTATCAGACATGCACATAGCAAGGAAGTTTATTCAGATAACCTTTCTTATGCCTCCTGCATAGCTTTAGAAACCTTTGGTCTTCCCGTTTCATTTTCCTAAGTGTTGACAGTTAAGAACAATCTCTGTTTCTCCAAGAAAAAAAGTAACTGATGATTCAGAGATGCACAATTAGACTGAGATATTCCAGGTTAGGAAAGCAAATGTGTCAAGGTTGTCAGGATTTTCCTCCCAGGTTTAGGAGAAACAGATGAGATGTTACATAAACTCCTCAGTGATCACCAAGGTTAAGCTCTACAGCAGATCATCAATTTAGAACCGTTTTCTATTCCAATATGAAAGATTTACTTAGAATTACAAGCACTCTTCCATAATTTAAAGGTTGTTGGAGGAAAGACTGAATAAGAGCTTATTTTTTATAAATAAGATTCATAAAATTGAAGAAATGTAAACTTGGAAAGGACTTGAAAAGTCATTAGTGAAGTGTAATGGAGAAGAAACACTTGAGTAACAGAAATACAAATGCCTTTGTAAATACGGCTCCTGCTTAGTGCTTCACTCCCATTTTACAACATCCACACTATTCCTACTTCACTGCAAAAAAGCAAACAAATATTGAGGGCACGGTCTGATTTAGTTACTACTGGAAAATTGCATTAGGCACAGATCCCAAAATAATAACTATTCTGCTCCTCAGCTTTTAAACAAAATATCACATTTGCAAACACCCTCTATGCTGTGCCTGCCAGCGTGCAGCTCATTATAAAGCACAGAGAAAAGGCTACACTGATAGTACTGCAGATAACATATCTTGATCCTTCACTTTGAGTCAGCTCTTTCATCCCTGAAATAGCGTCAATAAATAGCCCTGCAGCTACAGAAGCAAACACGATTTGGGCTTTAAATACATTGAGAAAAACATGAAAATACTTATGAAATTAGATTGTAATGCTCTGAAGGGGAAGATCAGACTGGCAGGAGGTCAGGGATTTGTTTATATCCATCTTCCCACCTGTCTGGTGCTTGGGCTGTGACATGCTGAGCGAGGGTAATGGATAGTTAGTGGTCACTCCTGCTGCTTGGGACAGCAGGATGACGTGAGGGTTTTCATTACCAGGAACATGGGAGCCAGCTTTCTAGGATCAGACAAATTGGATTTCTACTCTCAAACATGAAGTGCGCTGTCAAACGCAATTTCTTCTTCAAAGAAACATGTCCTAGATAAAGGAATGGAATTGTAAACAGATTATAAACCATATTTAAACTGATTACAGGTTAATGCAGGATCCAGACCAAAGACATGCAGTGGTGCAGGCTGCATATCACTGAACTGAGCTCCTGGTTTAGGGGGACTTCACATGCGATTTTCAAGAAACAAGACTAGCTACAAAGAAACCTTCTGAAAGAAAAGGCAGAAAAGCACTAAAAATGAAATGTCACTAAGTAAAAATGCTTTGCTGGGTTGGGTGTAGCCACACCAAGTTCAGCCTGGACATCAGGAGGAATTTCTTCATGGAAAAGGTTGTTAAACATTGGTTTGGACTGCCAAGGGAGGTGATGGAGTCACCATCCCTGGTCAAGAAATGACTGGACACGGCACGCAGTGCTCTGGTCTGCTTGACGTGGCGAAGGTTCAGCCACAGGTTGGACTCGATGACCTCAGAGGTCTTTTCCAACCTTAATGATTCTGTGATTCTGAAATAATCCAACATCAGCTGAACTCCAGAACTGAAGGTGCTTCACACAGCACTTCAAACCCCTTCAAAGGAGCAACTGTTTGGATTCCAGCTAGGAGTTAAGTAAATACAGATGTAGAAAGAGTAGAAAAATAAATACATCAACGCACTAAAACTGCACCAGCATTACTAATTGCTGCTTATTGGACTTCTTCCTGGCTTAGCTGTTTCCCAATAAAAACCAAACAGCTGCTAAGATTGCACAAGGAGCTCTTTGCCCCCACATCTTGTCCAGGCTTTGCCAGATGCCATTTGGAGAAGACATCTCCTGCTTGCCAGGCCCTGAGGGTTCCCTGGTGCTCCATGCCCACGCTCACGTGCCTTTGCTTGAAGCGTGTCCTGGCACAGGGCGAGAATCCATGGCCAAGGGAGTGCTTGCAGTGCTGTGGGGCTGGCACCAACTCACAACATCCTAATGTGATTTCAGAGCTCGGCCCCTCTCCTTGGGGTCTTTATTTTCATGTTTCACCTCCCCTGGCTGACAGTCACTCCAATTTAATGTCCTCTGGCTGGTCTGTGGTGGCCTCTCCAAGACAATGTAATTGCAGTCAGCTGCTGACACTTCATTCCTACCAGACAAGGCTTGCGAGCACCACCCAGCTCTTCCCCTCAGGAGAAAAAGTCACTCTTAACAGATGACAGGCATGTTAAAAAGTAGACAAAACCATTTCCCACATTTCTAAAGGAGTCTATTTTAGACAGCACAGTTCATGCTTTGTAACAGCACTCCTATCTGTAATGTATCTATAAACAATGAATAGAAACAGATTTCAAGTTAGAAATAGAAGATTGTGCTTGGCTCAAATGACCCACTGTGGTCCCTTCCAACCGTACCCTTTCTGTGATCTTTTAAATTTAAAAAACATCTATTTGTTTTAATAGAAATCTATCTCTGGTCTAGCAAAATGTAGATGATTTTCACCGATAGCAAGTATTTCAAATGAGAAAACAAACAGAAATATTTGCAAAATATTTAAATTAATAGTTTAAATAACTACTACTTCCAAAATATGGAATTTTAGACTAAATATGAATTTACATGGAATTTTTCCTCCAACTCTCCCTCATACTGCTGGTTGCTAAAAAAGCTCATCAGAATTGTCTTTGTCCAAATTTTATTTCTTAAGCATGAGACTGGAATGTGCATTTGTTAAAACACAACTTTTGATGAAGCCCCCCACTGCAGACATACAAAGAAATTCGAACACACGCATCAAATTATGCTGAAAACCAAACCAACCCAGCTGAATTAACCAGCCTGGCTCTGCTCTGGGTGCCCAGACTAAACTGTGCCCTCCCAGCCCAGGGTTTGCAGAAGAATTTAAACCCAGAGCCAGCTGCTGCCCACATCACTCATCCCTGCATTTCAAGAAAGCTCTTCAAACACAATGAGCCATCGTATTTATTTCCCAGCCTTGGTTTCAAACATCAGTGCTTTTGTTCTGAGCCTGCACATTATTTCTCTTACACACACAGGACATGACCAGCCAGCCCAGTTTTTTGCAATGTGATGAGGTTTTTCTTTGTTATATCCACTAATCAGTAGCGAGAGCAACTTGGGAAAGAGAGAATCTGGATGAGCAGAGCCCACTCAAGTTGGCTTTTCAAGCTAAGATTTTATTATTTGAAGCAAAATTAAAAGGAAGCCAATCAGCTCCCTCTGGGTGACAGGAATTCTAAAGAACTCTGCTGCACATCTCAAGAATAAATAACTGAAATATAGCTTTTTTTCGTTTTTGGGGTTTGTTTTCGGGGTTTTTTTCCTTTGCTTTGGTGATTTGCCTGTTGATTGCCTTTTCATTTCCTGGAGACAATTTCTAAGCCTTCTACTTCCCAAAACCCAAACAAAATTAATCCACCCCCCGAACTGCAATCATCCCCTGATGGGAGAGCGAAGAACTGGAGGCAGCACACGAAGCCTTGTGTTTCTGCTGCCCCTGCTCACAGGCCCAGCTAGAAAAGCGTTTCTTTATTTCATTGGGGGGTGGGCTCACTCCATCAGGGGAACTGGAAAACACGTGACCTTCTGATAAGTACTCTATAAATAGATTTTGGCTTTGCCCAAGTGCTCTGATTTGCAGCAATTGATGTAAATAAGCTCTGGGTTTAAAGTCTGTGACAAACACTACTCTAAAACGGCTTGGTTGTGTAAACAACTGTCTCCATGGTGCAAGGGAGGATGAAATCCACTCCTCAGCTCCCTCCCTGCAAAGCTGGGCTCATGGGTTCCAAGCAGGGCTTTTGCTGTGTGCCATTAGCTTTTTTATTCTGTGTCCAATGCTGCTGAGACCACAGAACCTGTACTAACACTCACACGGTGGTCCATGCAATTCTCAAGCATAATCCCATGCAGAAAAGCAGAGAAACACATGTATTTAACTTTTTTTTTCTCCAGTTCTCTTATTTGCGGCAGGTAGAGCAACTGTACCACATTCATCTGGTCAGACTGAACTACGTACTCATGCAATTCCATTCTGTACTCCCAGGAGCAATAGAGAATGTGCACCCGAAGAAAAATACCCATCTGCATCTACATCACAGTTCACTATTTTCATGCAAATAAAAACATCTCTCCTCTTCTTTTTCTCTGCTTTATAAGCACATTAGAATTCTAAGTATGTCTCTAATATTCAACTGCAATTGAAATAACTTTAGATCCAATAGTTTTATATTACATTTGACATAGCTCAAAGAGTAAAGGAAAATGCTTTTTTTCCCTCATACTCTAAATAATGTTGCAAATAGTTTTGAATTTATCATCAGGATAAACGGCATGACTAACAGGCACAGTTCCTGCTCAGGGGAAAGCTGCTGACAACACTTCTACATTCTCATCACTCATCTTAATTCTGGGCTACTTAATATAGAACTCTCTTCAAACGACGCTCTGTCTCCCAGTTCTCTTATCCTGGGATCACATCTTTCCTGGATGTGCTAAACAAATACTTGGTCATCACAGGGTTTCTTCCTACAAGTCTTCTGGAACATAAGCCAAGTGCCTTGATGAATCAGGCTCCGCAGGCAGGCAGGGCAGGAACCCACTTCCTTCCCATGGGATGTACAATCCCAGCTCAGGCAATTCCCTGTCCACACTCCTCGGCTCCCCTCAGGAAGGGAGTTCACAGTGGATTCTGTTCATTACAGGAATCTTGAATAAGGGTGAGCAAACCTGTATAGGAGCACTAGGGGTGCTCACATTAGTCCTCCCTGCTGGGGAGTTGCACAAGCTCTTCGGTTTGCTTAAAGATACTGAACTGATGGTCTGAAGATCATTCCAAATATTCAAACAGCTCACAAATATGACATTTCCTAAAGCCATTAGGAGGTACCCACAGTGCCAGCAGCAGGAATCTGGTCTGGGAGCAGGGGGAGGGAACCTCACATTCCCATCCCCTACAAGCAGAAGGTCTTGTTTTGGTTCACACAGAGAGACAGAGCACAAGAACTTGTGCCTGCTCCACCACACCTTCTCCTCCCCTGGCAGCACTGCCAGCTGTGGGCAGCTTTTTCCATGTTGCCAAGTGCAGCATTGCTGTAAGAGCACAAGACAGTCTGAGAATCACTGGGTTTTGCCAGATGGCAGAAAGCTAACAGAGATTGTGTAACATTTGTTTACAGCCTGATAAATTTTACCTTGGCACTCGTAATTTGCCCAAAGAAGTTTTCAGTTGAAGTAGAAAACACAGTACCTCCCTTTCAAACACGTGGACATTTAAATGCTCTTAATCAAGCTGGTATCTGATTCCTAAAAACACCAGTAAAGGGTTCCTTTTAATTACATAATTTGCAAGTGTCACATGCAAACATTTAAATTGGCAATATCAAGTGATTATGCTTTCAGAGAACACTTTAAATATAAACCAAAAGGAAAAGCCAAGCATCATCAAAATATGAAGAGACCTAAGCACATCTTTCAAATTCTCCTTTTTTATTATGTAAGTAACAGTTAAATAATTCCACTTCTCCTCCCACCATTTGAAACTCTCCTGACTCCAGCAGGGTGAAAAAAAATAGAGTCTTAAAAAAACCAGAAATCAGTTCCCACAACTGAAATACTGCCACAAACTTATCAGTGTCTTAAAAATGAGCTAGATCATATCCAGTGTTGCCTACAACAATTTACAGAAGCAATAGTTCCTTTGAAACATGCACTTTTCAGTACAGGGACAAACACGGTTCAGTGATTAACACACCAATTATGAGGAGTTGCAACCAAGGCCATCAGA
The DNA here is from genome assembly GCA_013397175.1 of Platysteira castanea. Lineage (NCBI taxonomy): Eukaryota > Metazoa > Chordata > Aves > Passeriformes > Platysteira > Platysteira castanea. Next base: position 1,110,905 of record VYXC01008047.1, read on the forward strand.
GAATTGTAGAATGGTTTGGGTTGGAAGGAGCCTTACAAACCATATTGTTCCAACCCCCCTGGCATGGGCAGGGACATCCTTCCACTAGAACAGGTGGCTCAGAGCTCCATCCAATCTGGCCTTGAACACTCTATTTTCCTCACATTCAAGTTCATTCTACACCATGAGGCAGCCTCAGCCCCCAAAGCACCCCAGAGCCTTGGTCCACGGCAGAAACACTCTGAAGGATGATATGAAAGCAACTCCAAAAGAAATTCTCTTCTTTCAGCCAAAACCAAGCAAATCCAAGGCCCTGCAGCAGTTCTGGGAGTGTTCATGCACTGACCTGTAAAACACACACACCACGAGACCAAAGCAAGCTCCTGTCCTGCCCTTCCTCCTGCCTCTCCAACACCTTGTGTGTTTACCCTGGTAACAAAAGTCCAGGGCTGTAAAGAAAGACTTTACCACTGTTCTAACCAAACAGATATAAATATTTCTGGAGAAGAAGGTGACATTCTCTCCTACAAAACCAGTGTTGTCCAAGGGGTGTGTAAACACAGAGAAGGAAGGGAAAAACTGCTGGGCTGCAGCTCGAGGCTTCTGGGCATGGAAGCGGCAGCGTGGGCAGATCCCTGAAGCCGGCTTTGGGAGCAAGGGTAGAAAGGGATCTTTGTCCTTATCAAGGCACATCTGGGCTACCTGGGATAGCTAAAATCAGCCTTCCCTCTCAAACTTCCAAATAACCATTCTGAGGTTTACAATTTTTTACCAAAAACCTGCTGCAGAAAACCTTCCTGTGCTGGCTCTGATCTTTAACCCTCTGGAGGGAGTCTGGCTCTCTGCAACAGCCAAAGCAAAGTCCCCCTGGCCTGGGAGGGCTGGGATCTGCTCCCACAGCTCTGTCAACTATCCCTGCACAGACTTAGTTTCTTCCATTTGTCTCAACATGCAGGGAACCATTCACACAGATGCTTTAGTTTACCTGAATTCAGTTTTGTCCTTTTTTAAAGCATTTTAACAACATGCAAATTGCAACCATTATTTCCAAGATTAATGTTTCCCCTTTATACCATGACCTTACCTAACACGGCTATTCTGCTTCTGCCACTTCATTAACAAACGCCATTTGGAAGCCATTTACACTAAACATTCCCAACTACAGCACACTATTTCATATAAATTATTTTAAATGTATTTCATTAATCTTGGAGGAAGAAGGTTAACTCTGAGCAGCAACAAGAACAAAAAAATCTTTGTGTAAGTTCAGTTACGGCATTATCAATAATGAATGTGTTTCAGAAAAGGGAAAATAACCATGGGATGCATTGCAAATCAGACCCACCGTCAGTGCAGCTCCCCTGAACTACCAGAACCTTCTATCACAGTAATGTCTTACAAAAATGACTGATGATAATGATTTTTCTGTGTTTCAACACAACATAAAAGATCTCACTTCCTCTAACCTATTAAAAAAATGCAATTATTTACCAGTTGCAGTAAACTATGTTTAACACTGTCCTAGCACCAGGACTGGACACAACTTTCATGAATTCAAACAATCCAGATCATGATGTATTAGTAAGTCATACTGACATTGCAAGTCATAACTTAGGGTGTTTTAGGATTCCTCCTGGAAATACTATAGAAAAGATAAGTTCTTTTAACAGGTGTTATGGTAATTAACCGCCATTGGAAGTCTGGCACGTGGAAACCAGTCTCCCTTGATGGGAATGAGCCCAGATGTGGAGCACAACAGGGTGGGAAAACATCAGCTCCCATCTAGGCCTGATTCTAAATCACACCTCTGCGAGTTCACTCTAATTCCAAAAGACAACAAAGAAACTGGATTCTGCAAAATATCACAGCCAAGAACTCCCTAAGAAACTTCCAGCCAAGGGGATTTCTTCTCCAAAGTAAGGCAACTGTGTTTTTATCCAAATTCCTGCAGATAAACAGTGCAACTCAGAAGCTCACAAACCTAAACCATGCGGAATATGTCTTTAAAAGTGCAAACCTGCATTTTCACAGATTACTGCACTTTACAGATATGCACTCAGTGGTACCAGCTAAAACCAGAGCTACCTGAGCCTTACTCTAAGATCAGCATGGAGTCGTCCCTTCCTGCACCTGCTCTTTCCAGGACACGCCACGATCCCAGAGCACTGGTACACTGGCAGTATTTCTGAAACAGTCTTCACAGTTCAGGCTGCTGAATAATTCAACCTACACTTGAGGGGTTGGAAGGCAAGCTCATACTCAAAAGTGGCTAAGTTTGGGAAATGTTTAATTCACCTTTCTTACCCAGCCCCTAAAATGGTTTCTGTTCACCAAGAATGACGCATACGTACATTCACAAACAAGATTTCTCAGCAGATCAGTCTTCTCAAGAATGAAGACCTGATTTTTGCCATCTAAAGCCAAACTATGAAGGGTATTGGACACTCCCAATGCTATTAACCACAGGAAAGAAGATCAAGATGCAGAAAACTGCTCCTAATTCTGGCTCTGTGCAATGCTAGTGCAGATCAGCCACATCAAGGAGTGGCTGTGCAACTTTTACTCCTCCAGTGTGTAGCTGTGGAAATGCTTCTCTTTGGAAAGACTCAATCTACCATGCTCTCTTGTTAAATCATGTATAGCTGTGTCTCAATCGTAAGCACAGCAGTTTTCACCAGGAATTCACTGCACATTGTTCTTGTGAATCACAAAGGGTTGGAAAATGCATTAAGCCAACCTCTGGTCCTCAGAAAATGTTCTTGTGGCTCTGGCCTACAGAGAACCATTTTGCTTCCCTGTGCCATCCATTTTGCAGGAACACCCCTGTGGATGGCTCATTAACAGCCCAGGAGTGGAAGAGTGTCTGAACTCCCAAGTGGCAACAGCTGATAATTTTGTTTATTTAACTAGGATTAGTTTGGGAGGTGATGGCACTGAGAAAGCCACAGACAGGCAACTCGTATTCAATACAGCTGTAAGAGTTTTTGTTATCACCACAGAAATACTACCCAGGATTTATTCAAGAATGAAGTATTTGTATGTCTTACTTAGCAGCATAATCCTATTTTATAATTAAATAGGAAGGGAGCTTTGTTTGGTTTGGTTTCAGAAATAACCTATTGTATTAAAAACCCCAAACTATCAGATATTCAGCTGTACATCCATAGCAGACAAAGCAAAAAAAAAAACCAACCCAGTCTCATTTCTGCTTGATGCTTTGGAAAAATGGTAATATGGATTTAATATGAATATACTGATATCACTACCCTGGAATTCCAGAGTTTTCTGCTCTGTTACAGTTCACATGGACCCCTGGCTATTTCCATTTGCTCCCATTAACTACCTTACCTGTAGCTGAATTTTAATTCCTGCTCTCGTATTCCTGATCAAATGTTTCCCACTAATACTGGTCGAGGTCTCTTTGCAGGACACCTGTGTCCCTACAAGGTCTCTGGTGCAGCTGGGGCATGCCCGTGGCACAGCCAGGCCTTGGGACACACACACAGACCACAAAGCCTCACGGTTCCATCAGGAGATCCCAAAAACCCATTGATATGCAGATGATAACAACAACATCAAAGGTTTGCAACTAATTAAAACCTGACAGCTTTCTCCAAACGGCTGTTTACAAGCTAAGGGATGTAATGACAAATCACCAAGCTGGAGTCCAATAAACCAGGAAAATTTTAATCATTTGTTCTAAACAGTTGCAGAAAGATGCATCTGCTGTGACATTTTCACTTGAGCCTGTTGATCCTACATTCGAAGCTTGAGGGTACTGCACTACCATCAGATCTCACCACACTACTGCTAAAATATGTACTTTAATATTTATGAAATATTTCTAGATGGAGATTATGGCTCCGAATGAAAGACTAGCAGGGTTCAGTTATTGAGTACCTTTACATTTTCCAGTGAAAAATGTTGAAATTCTTTCTAGATTGAATGTTCATGACACAGGCTGAATGGAGAACTCCTTATTTTTATGGATAGCAACATTTTATTTATTAGTTTTTGTATTAGTGTTGCACTAGGTCTGTACTTCACAAGACTTAGTGATCTTGGTGCAAGTCAAAAAGTAACATGTGGATCTGCAAGGTAACAAACAGGTAACACTGGACATTGATAGGCAGTATCAACATCTCAGCATTGCTAAAGGTGCCCCTAAAATAACTTTGTCATCCCACCAATTTTTAAATTTTGTACCAGCCACTGCAAAAATGCCATTTGTCAGATTCCAGTGACGTTTATCAGGAGTGACAGGATGGGGGAGTTTGTGACAGCAGTGGCTGGACATGCTGCACTCTCAGCTCATTAACATCATGAACATTAGTTGTGCAAGCAGGAGTAAGTCATTTCTGTCCTGGATTACTGGGCAGTAACATTGGTCATACCAAAAGGGGCAAAGGAAAAAAATAAAGTGTGCATGTTACACAGGTTTATTCAAAAGCATCAGCAGCAGTAGCATTTAAAGCACAGCTTTACCAATAATTTCTGGTGTTTTCAGGAACTCAAATATCACGTATTTAATTGAGCAGTGCCTACCTTTTCAAATTTAAATGTCAAGTTTTAAAATTACAGTTGTAAGATGCCTCTGTGCTTCTTAAAATATGGAATTTCTTATTACAGGCTTTGCGCTGCGAACTTTGGCAAACAAAAAGAAGATGGAGGCTTTATAAATATAACAAAGAAAAGTATAAAACCAACCAGCTCAGAAAGCTAACTGAAACTGTCAGCAAGCAGGAAAAAAAATAAAATCTTTCTGGCAATGATTCATAGTGAGAGCCTTAGAAAAAACCCTGTGCTTTCTGCCATGCCCTGAATGTTAGTAAATAGTGATTCCCACGAGCTGCCCAGACAGGACTAAGTTACACAGTGGATGGCACGCTGTTGAAAAGGTCCCAGTTCCCTAAGCAGTGGGGGTTGTGAATAAAATCACCAATCTGGGCCACTGGAAGGTCCAAGGAAAAGCCCCCTCACTCTCAGGGCCCACAGCTCCCACACTCCTGGTGGCATTTAAACCCCTTCCATTTCCACATGAGCAGTAGCCAAATATCATAGAAAGAAATGCATCCTAACTTTCCTTAATAAAGTAAAACTCAACCTAGACAAAATTTTTATGCAATTCAATCATTATTATGAAAAAAAAAAGCAGTTATGTAAAAGAACAAACACATTTGGGGCGGATGTTTGTGGCTGTCACTGTTATCCCCAAGGTGAGTGGGAAGAAGGTGAGCTGCGTGCACATTCCATTTTTACTTCTTTTTGGCAGAAATAGAACATTGCTTAGGCATAATTTACATTTTCTAATTTAGCATCAAGGTTGTTGAAGGGAAAGCAGCGTGCATTTATATCAGCAGACAAAAATAACAGCAACAGCAGCGTTTGAGACGGGCAGAGCGACAGAAGTCGGTGCTGCAAAGGCCAGCAGGTGTGCTGCTGCCCTGTGCCATCCATGGACACAGCTGGCTTTTCCAGGGAGTGGACTGAGTGGATAAAAAGTAAAAAAACCAATAAATCCACCATTTCCCACAGGCAGTCTAATCAGGTTAGACAGACGGTGTTACTAAACACAGCATAAATGTCCCTGCACAGACTGCCAGTCCTACGGACTCTCAGTGCCATGGAGTGCAGCAGCAGAGGCCAACACTGCAGGCCGGAGAGCTCTGACAATTCCAACAGACTTGCACATCTTCATTTCCCCCCAAACCACCTATTTTTCAGTTAAAGAATTATTTAGACTTTTCTTGCTAGTTTTCCTTTTAGTTCCCAAGCCCGCCTAGTTGAAGAAGTGCTGCTTTTCCTCTACAGATGTGTTAGAAGCCAGCAAACCTCCAGTTTTTGGAGTACAACTCAGGTCTCACTCTACTTGAGCATTTCAAGAAAACCCACTAAATACAGAGAGTCTGGTGCTGATATTAAAACAGTAGTTGGGGTCTTGGCAAATTTCTGACATTCAAACATCTGAATTGTTTTTCTCTGAAGAGCTTGCTCGTTAAAGTGAGAAAATTTGGGGCGGGGGAGCCACGAGATTTTTTAAAATTGGGGATTACTCTCCAAACACATCTTGGCATGGGAGTGATTCTATCATTCATAATTCCATCTCCTACAGGTTTCACAGTATATGTTATTTAAAGAAATTCATTTCCTGCTGAATGATTTATGAGGGAAAACAGAATGCTGAGGGAAAACAGACTGATCAAATGCATCAAAAGTTTTCAATATGAGCATTTACCATGGGGTTATTTCCTTCCCCCTGTCAACTCATCCTGATATTTCTTCTTGCTAGTAAAAACACTTATATAGTTGCTGAAGATTTTTCGTTTCCATAGAAACTGTTATTGGCGAAAGTAAATACAAGATGGTAAAAAGTGTGACTTCCCCAGTCCTGTGAGCATGTTTACAGCTGCCAGATTTTCACCACCTGACCATTCGTTTACCAGTGTTTACTGGTGCCTGACATTTTTAGCTACAGCTCCCTTTAAAGAGCACGGCCACTCTTTTGCGTGACACTTCCATGCTTTCCAGAAGGCATGTGAATATTCATAGCTATTCCTATGGCTCCTTGTAGCAAAGCACATTTTGTGGTATTTTATTTTGCAGATGAAACTGAACTTTACAAGGGAAAAGACGTCTCTTAGTCTGCACATAAAAAATAAGCTCGGGTGTTACCAGGTAATGTGTAAATAAAGGGAAATAAATCATTGCTTCATCACAACTAATGATTTTCTCCTGTTCTCAAAATTCCTCTTGCTCCCCTTCCTACCCGATTCTAATGCAAACTAAAAAGGCAAAGTCCTGATCATCATTTTATAATTCCTTCACTTCTTTATAAATTTCATTTTGCTTTGAATGGAGGCACTTCTTCCTAACATACACAATTAATGTGTCTTTTCTTGTTCCCTTCAGAACATGACTTTCATTTTTCATCTCATGTGGAGCCCTGCTGCAGTGCTCTGCGCTGCCTGAGATTTTGCCTTTCTACCAAGGAATCAGCCTTTGCATGTATATTGCATTGAGATGGAAAACTCTGTTACCATTTCTGAAAATAGCAGCTGAAGACAGAAGGAGCCATCCCTGACAATGTGCAAAAAGAAGGCGATGCTGGAGCTTCTCAAACTTAGGGTCATCTGAGTAGACTGCTTTTCATCTCCCAAGCATCGAGTGCCTTGGTACACACTAAAAGCTCCTTCTACACCACTAGAAACCCGAGTTCCTGCCCACATGGCAGCAGCACTGCTCAGGGGCAGCCACAAAGTCATTACAGCAGCCAGAAGTGTGTTCTCAGCTCATTCCTTGTGCTACCTTGATGTGAGGACTGTAGGGTGAGAGCTGCACTTCTGTGCCTTCAAGGGAACTTTTCAGGCTAAATACTGAGGGAATGGAGAAAGCAACCAGACCAACTGGATGAGAAACCCAGGAAGATGCAAAAAACATGCAAGAGGAATCACAAAATATATGGGACCGGATTTATAGAAAAATACTATGAAAACTGAGCAAAAAAGCTAAAAGAGAAACTGTAAAACTCTTTGTGCTTCTCAGTCCTTTTTCAGAAATGAAGAATATTCATGGCAGTGCACTGAATGCAGCATGAGAACAGACTCTGAGTTTTGGAAACTAGGACTGCCTACAGTCCTCTGAAATCATTACTTGCTGGTGGCTTTGTGTAGCAGCACACCTCACACATTGTGGTAGGTTACTGTGGGTGAAGATAATGACACTGAAACCTAGCTTACTATAAAAATAAAAAGGAATTACTCTTTTTTATTTAATGAAGAAGTCAAGGCTTATTAAAAAGACACTTATTTCCATCAAAAAGCAGCAGTTGATCAGAAATACACCAAATCAGGTTTAAAGATTCCCATTAAATTAAGCTGATAATGGCAACCCATGAGTGAAATCTATTCTTAGAATTCTGAAAGTAGATTTAAAAATTTGCATAAACTGGCAGAAGTCCCCTAATGCAGTATAAAAATTGTGCAAAACTATGGGCAGAAGGAGGGATGGTGGGGTGATGTAGAGAAAATCACCTCAGTCTCTTGGTTTACAGTGAAAGCAAGGGGTGCTCCCACCTGGAAGCAGAGCTGTGGAAAAGAGCCCTGAAGAGCTTTGGTGAGTGTCCTCCATTCCCAGTGCTCTCTCTTCAGCCAAAATCCCAGGGGTCTCACTGGAAACCTCTGTGCAAGCCCAGCTGCTACTGCCAAGCCTTCTAAAGCTGCCTGATCCTCTGTGGAAGTGACACCCACAGGGCTCTGCAGCGCTGCTCACCTGCAGCCAAGGCTCCCCTGCTCACCCCTAGGACGTGCATCAAAGCCAAACCGGCCCGAATGGCCCCAAACCCAGCCTTTTATTTCACACCATTCGCAAGATGGCATCAGCAGCCAACCCAGGTGCTGTTCTCCTGCTGCCCACACACAAATCAATGACAAAAAGCAAACTCATTCACACAGGTGGTGCATTTCACCACCCCAGGAGTTGGGATTTTCTCCTACCCTTCATTTAATGCCACTGCTGTCAAATCTGTAACGTGCTGTAACAAAACCAGCCTTTATGTAACCCAATAAATAAAAGTCACCAAGGCAATAGCTATGCATAAATTTTAGCTAAAAACATTTTGTTAGAAGAACATGAATGTCCTCTGTAAAGCGGGTAGCATTTTAAAATAATGTTCTAGACATTGTTAATACTTTATTGCTATTCATCATGGAACCATTAATCATGGTGAACTCATTTGGTATTAATGTGGATGTCATAAAGTACTTCTGTTGCATTTCAATTATAACTCAGCCTTTAAAATGCTGCCAGCACTACATGGAGAGCTTTGAAAACCAAATGTGAATAGTCTGTTCAGAGATAACTACAACTGCTTTCTGGCACAGAAAAACAACCTTTTCCATTCCTAATTGCCCTCAGGGGGCTGAGGAGCCCTTGGGGCTGTGCCTGGGCCCAGGGCTGGCTGCAAGGAAGAGAGGTCATCCAGACCCAGGCATATTCCTCCCCCAAGATGAGAGGAGGAGAAACATTCTTTTGGTCTGTTCAACCAGGGCTAAGCAGCTGCAGAGCCACACTTTCCAGTCCCTGGGGAGATTTCATTTTTACCTATCACTCGTGGGATTCCCTGAGGCACTCTCTTGCTTCTGGAGCTGAGTGCTTTGGTTTTTCCTCTCATGTGCCGTGTCTGCCCAAACAGAAACACCAGAGACCTTGTATCTACAGCCCACTGTCTGTAAAGACTGTAAAGGAGTGCACCATACACCAGGGCAAACCCAAAGGGAGCTGATATCCCAACCTCTCCGATAGCAGTTTAAAGAAAACCCCAGAAACCTCTTTGTGGCCTCATGAAGCACTGAAAGAGGAAAATCACCAGCACGAATCACAACATGGACTCAAAACAACTACCAGCTCCTTGCCATCAGGGAAGCCAAGAACTTGTGTAAGCGTACCTTGACAAACCAGGATTTTTATTCCTGTGCTGCCAGCAGAGCTTCCAGCGGGATTTTACACACAGAATCCAATGACAACAGCTCAACAATCCCAACACTTCTCAACAGAAACAGTGTTAAACAAAGAAAAAGCAAAATACTACTTCTTAGCTAAGGAAACTTTTTTTCTTCCTTTCAATACTTGCATATAATTCCCATTCTTTTTTATCTAGGTCATCAATGTAACAGGGAAGCAAGAATTCCTACCTTGGGAGCTCTGGCATGTTTTCCGCATCTGGCATCTTTGACAAGGCTGATATCCAGCAGCTCAGTCTCCTAGAAGGAAAAATTGCAACACAAGTAATTATTACATTATTCAAGAAGCCTTGTTGTGTTATCAGTGTCCCACTTCCCACATCCGTTTGTCCAAACTGAGATCAGCTTCAAGGAGAGCTCAGGTGCACCCAGGCAATTCCAACAGCAATACTGTGCAGGTCTCTTAGGATATATAGATTATATAGAAGCCATAAGAGTCAAGCTGATTTCCTGCATCACTAAATAGCAGCTGCTGTGCTTTTGGTTTAATATTTTTAACACAATTTCAGCATTTTGATGCTTGTCACAGTGTGAGAAAAGGCAGTGCTACAAACAGAAAACCGTGCCTCTGCAATAGAAAACCTGCTTTATTCTCGCCAGAACACTTTGAGAAGTGCACATGAACCCCAAGAAGTGTTGTATCTATAATGATAACAAGGTTCAACAATTTTAGTGACTGCTGCTCAGTAAAACACGTGCACTTTTTGACAAGCACTTCAGAGTTCATGTGCTGCTCTTAAGTTAGGGGGTTATACAACACACACCATGCTTGGAATAAAGCTGGCACATCATGACAGCTTCTGTTCAAATCCCTGCCCTTCCCTACACACACGTAACATAAAGAAACCCCGTTCTCTGATTTGAGGATTTGGAAGGAGGATGGATGCTGGAGATGGGAGCAGTGTGATTCCAGGCTGCCAACAGCAGTCTGAAATACTTCAGCAGGAGTGTGACCACACTGCAGGGAGAGCCACTTCCAAGCATTTTGGCCTTCCAGAGCAGTAACTGCAAATGCTGTGCGGAGAACTTTGGGCTGGACAAAGCCACTACTCCTTTTCTTTTAATTCCAAGGAGACAGAAAAAAATAAATTGATGGACATGTTACTTTGCCAAGGGTTACCTGGGATCCTGATTACCTTTTTTATCATTTTAAGGAACCCACTCCTGCACAGCTCTCGCAGACCTTTGTTTTCTACTAAGACAAACTCTACCAACAAATTCTTCTGTGACAGTACATTCATCACATTCTCCTCTGTCCCCCCTAGCAATCCCAATTCCCTTCTGTTCTAGTACTTGCTGAACTCCATGAGCACTTTTCCCCCTCTTCATGGAGCGTGTTTAGGGGAAACTTGCACTTTTGAGATGGTTATTTTTTGCCTTTACTTGGCTGAAAGAGGACAAGGGTATCAAATCTTGCCAAGGTTAGAAAGAAGCACTGGCAGGGTGATAAAAGGTGGAAATAACCAAACTCCACCAATACACAGGTTACATGGACACAAGCACTCTCCTGACAGTGCAGGTGGAACTTTAAATAAAAACAATTAACAATTAGCGCACTGGAGGGCTTTGTGTCCTTTTGAGTTAATCCATGAGGCCATTAAGATCCCGGCAGGAATGAAAACAATGGAATATGGCAAAGCTACACATGAGTTTATCACACTCAGAGCAAGAACTCGGGTGGGAAACTGAGTATATATATAACTCAGGAGTTATATTTACAACACCAAACAATACCCACACCCCAAAGTGGTCCCAAGCCCACGGTGAAATGTTCCACAGAAGCTCCAGGCACATGCAGACCATGTCATAAAATCAGATTTCCCCAACTGAAAGGACTAAGAAGCTCTAAATAAAAGGCTTTAACAGCAAAAACATCAGGGAAATTAAGTATGCTGAAGAAAAACGCATCTTACACAGAGATGCTGAGCCACACAGAGTGAATTTCAAAAGCTTTTTTTTTTGTCTGGTATTTTGGTTTTCAAAAAAAGACAAGAACAACGAACAGAATTAGTAATTTATTCACTTACAAAAGTGCAACTAGACCTCCCATAACACAAACACAAAAAGACCCTTTTAAGTGGAAGAACACACATTAAAAAGAGACACAAAAAAAAGGAAAAGGCAATGACCAGCACTCCCCAAGGACCTGAACAACCCTGCCCAGGTCTGCATCCTCCCAGACGGAGGAGGATGAGCAGGTATAGGGTTGGTTTGGAGTTTTGACTACTACTTTCAAGCTGCTTGCATGCCAACAAGCCACGTGCAGAAAATGTGACCACCTGAGGACCCAAGAAATGGCAAGGGCAGTCTAAGAATAAGAGAAAAGTGGAATTTTGTGGGGCTACTTGGCTCAGCCCAGCTGCCAGGGCTGTAGGAAAGGCTGACCCCTGAACATGCACCTCGTGGCCTTCCTGCCCTGTTGCCTCTCTGACAGAGAACACAGGGTTTGTAATCCTATCCCTAGAGTCTTTTATATCCCTATTTGACAACATAATTCAATATAAGTAGACGAGAGCAGGACCTGCATCCATGGAAGTGCCTCTGTAGGCAGCATTCGGTCAGGCTTGGATAAATCAGAATTCATAATGGGCCATTTCTTAGTACTTTGGTTCAAAAAAACCTCCTGGAATTCCCTCACCCCAGGCACTTGCTTTCATCTTTCAAACAACTAATTAAGAGGGCAGAGATCAACTTCCTTGCAAGCCAGAGGAAATACAATTTCCTATTTCACTATTGCAAACCGTGGGCCGATTTTTGTAAAGGGAAAATACACTTGAGCAGTGGCCAAAGAAATGCCCCATTTCCTGTGCAGCAAAAGAGCCCAAGCCCTCCTCCACCTATGTCAGCAGGAGTTTTATTAGCGACTTCCTCCACCCAGGCTTGGAAAATGCACCCTGTGTTGCAGGAGGTACAAAAGCCATAGAAACCAGGAGGGAAAGAAAAAATCCAAACCCTCTACAAGTCCAACTTTTCCCTGTTTAGAGACCTCCAGGCACTGCTGCTGGGACTTAATCCTGCAATAGAGCAACATCTCTTAATGCGAGTGGTAGATCCCTCCAATCATTTATAATACAAAAATTCCAGAGCAGTGAATTATTAATCCTACCATGTTTGTTTTCAATTAGCAGCTGAGACAGAGATGCATTCAGAGAGGGCTGCATTGTGCAATCTCACTTTTATGGGTGAGCACACACTCACAAAAGCAATAGATTGTGCAACCCTCGGTGTCTGCTGGAGCACTTATAATTAGGCCCATATGAATTTAATATAATAACACCAATTTATGCCAGCTGAGGACCTGGCTCACTTCTATTTTAAACTGCCCAAAATGATGCCAGTGAGTCACGGTGCCTTGGGAATGTGCTTGTGACACAACCTCAGCTACAAAGCAGGAATCCTCATGGATCTCACTAAAGAGCTCTGCTGGAGAGCCATGGGCAGCAGGGCAGGCTGAGAGCAGGATCAGCTGTCCTACAGAACCTCCCAAAACTGTGTCAAGGAGACCCAGCAAGAGCAGGTGTGCACTGCCACAGCTGCACGGGTTAGTCCAGAGAGCCAACTGCTTTACAGACATCCCTAACAAAAATAATTCCACTCTTCTGCAAGCACTCATCGTGGCTGAGGAGTCGTGTATTGCTCTGACCTCAACTGTTCAACCTCCGTCTCCATGTCCCTTCTGGCTGGATGTTCTTTTTTCCCCAATGTACGGCACAGCTCTCAGCCAGTGCCACTGGAGGAGCACAAGGAGAAGGTCTAACCAATTAAACTCTGTAAACTCATTTTCCACTCAGCTGGAAAACCTGTGGCCTCACAGTTTCAAATCTGAAGAAGAAATTGTGTGCCTGAAAGCTTATCTAACTCTTCTAAATATTGCCAGTCAGTCTACTAGAAGACATAGGACTGCCTTGAAATTTTGCCCAATACAGTGCTAGCAAAGTAAACTCTGGAAGACTAAGCCAGTTTTCTAAACAAGCACCATTTAATGCTACTGGATGGCAACATCTGGTCAAAGTTTTCAAAGGGATAAGGCCAATTTGCTGAAAAAACTCCCAACATTCTGTCTTGGGAATAGTTAATCAAAATTAAATGGCACGTTAATATAGAAAGACTCTATTCTATCATTTCTGAACATAAAAGCACTGAATAGCTCTGGGGAAAAAAGACGTATGCAGTTCTGTGGTGTACTTACTTTTATTCAGCATTTAAAAAATGTTATTTTAAATAAAACCACATGACTGCTGTCCTAACAACATGTTAGAAAGAAAACATTAAGATCAATATTTGAATCTGATTGGGAACAATTACAGAATCACAGAATCATTTGGGTTGGAAAAGACCTCTGAGATCACCGAGTCCAGCCTTTGACCAAATACCACCATGGCACCAAGTGCTATGTCCAGTCTTTCCTTAAGCACCTCCAGGGATGGTGGCTCCACCATCTCCCTGGGCAGTCCACTCCACTCTCATCAACCTTTCTGTGAAGAATTTACAAGTTATGAAGAAATTGCAAGCTAGGCTAAAGAACTACCTTAGGCCCTATAGGTTCAGAGTAAATACATACAGAAACTCATAAATTTACAGCCATTTATGGAATACTCTGGTTTCAGGGATTTTGGGTTTCAGGGATTTTGACAGTGATCCATCAGGCACACTTAGGTGAAATTCTCCATGTGAGAGTGAGTATTCAGTGCCAGTTCCAAAAGGGTGCTTGCAGAGCTAAGGGATGTCATGTACCATTCCCCTGTTAGGAACATATCTATTTTTCCTTATTATCATTAAGACTAAATTGAATGAAACACAGCAATTTGTCTCCTCATCCCAAAGGAAAACCGTGGAGGACTGGTGAGATTGATGTAACAGAAACCTGCACCGACAGCTACAAGTAGGACCAGCAAGGTTGTCAGTGACTGTAATTGGAGCTGTGCTAAGGTAGTGCTGTGCTTCCCCAAAAGTCCCATTATATAATTCATAAGCTGCATCCCACTCGAGAGAGACAGTCCCTGAAGAAGCTGTCTCCATGCTTCCTCCTGGCAGTACACAATTCAATTATCAGGCATCAAAATTATGGGCCGTGTCAATAAGGCAGCAGCAGAGCCGCACGTACACCTCAAATCAACAGAATTCTCCTCAACAGCAGCAGTCTTTTGCTGCACACTTGTCCTTCACAAGTTCAAAGTATTTTGTTACCTTCCCACCCATCCTTCTCAAAGAAGAAAAATTAAAAGTTTTTTCATTAATGCTAAACTTGCCAACCTGCCCAAAGCAACCAGACCTCCTCCTAGCTCCTTGCAGGTGATGGATAAAGCTGCAGCAAGGCACTCAAAGGATGGAACAAAGGCTCAGGTTAAGCTCTTATTCCTGGAGTAGTCACTGACTTCTCAAGGGTCAATTAAACACACAAAAATTTAACTTGGTTAAAGTGGCTTCTGAATTCTCCGCGTTCTAAACATCTATTAGAAAATTCAAAGCCCAAAACAAATCCACCACCCTGGCACATGAAATGAAAATTTGGGTGAGAGGCACAGCTGTTCCTGAGGGGCAGGAGAGTCAGAAAACACTCTGCTGCCTCCACAGCTTCATTCAGAAACCACTTATTTTCAAGCTTTTTCCTTTCTGGCCAATGAGCACTGGCAGAAAATCACAGCAGCCTCATCCACATCAGGCCCATTTTGAGCATGAGGCTGGGCACGTTTCACCACACAGTCAGGGGAATTTCCAAACCCCCAGAGAGAAGGGTCCAGAAGGGGGGACTGTTTGTCATCAGCAGCACTACAGCTCCCCACGGGGTTGGTGAGGCATGGCTGCCATTTGTTCTATTACCTGCAGTGACAAGGGACATCCCCTGAGGGTGACAAGGGACATCCCCTGAGGCAGGGCGTGATGGAGAAGGGAGAAAGGACAGAGATATGCTCCTCTTACACAGAGCAGCAGCTTGGAAAACAAGAAGGGATGGGTTTAAAATTCTGCTTTGACCACAGAGTCAAAGCTCCCTAGGTCTGGACTAGCATTTCTGAACAACTGGCAGAACCATGGAGCTTGATATCACAGGGAATGGAAATTTTTCAAAAAAAAATCACTTGAACAGAATAAGAACAGAATGACTTCTTACTGCCCAAAATGTATTACCTGTAAATTTGAACTTGTACTAAACTTCACTGGGTGGTCACTAATTCTTAATTCCAAGAGAGTTGAGGGACCTTGGCAAGGCAAGAACAAGCATTTATGATTTGACTCAGCTGCTCTGGGAATGAGCTCCAAACACCTTCCAAGATTTCCTGGCACCTCAAGAAGAACCTGCAAGCAAAGCTGCATGACATCCCTCCTTGCAAGGGCCTTTCAGGAAGCATTCCTATGGAAAAACTAGCCCCAAACTGAAAAGTTTTGGCTATCTTAACACAGAGTCTCTCAATGCATCCCTGGAACTGTAAGAATAGCAACATTTTTTAGTACAGGGAAAATGATCTGCGGTTTATGCAAAGCATAAAACATTGAGCTATTAGGAAAAAAATGAGAGGGAATTTTCATGCTAAGTGCCCTTTTAATAATGAAAGCGAAACAATTCTTCTGCAGCTATGCATAGAATTCTTTGCTGCTTCATTAAAGGAAAATTTCATTTACTGGGATTTACAGATGCTGTGGCTGAGCAGTCTAGAAACTGGTACAGAGACTGAACAGTACAAATCTCAGTGCAAAGAAACAGGAAGCAGAAGAACACAGTCAAGATTTGCTGCCTTCCTTCACCCCAGCAAACTGACCATCACAAACAGGCAAAGGACACAGGGAAGACTCCGTGTGCTATGACCAGCCATCATCCCAGGTGATGCACTGGAAAAATTTCCATACCAGGTAAGACTTCAGCCATGCTACAGTTCTAGTCCAAAGTCACCAATGCTTGATAGGGTATAAGCTCAGCTTGGTATGTAAAAATAATCACTTCCTCTGTTAGTCAGTGTCAGTACATGCTCAAAAAACCAAGCCACAACCCTTAATCTTACAGTCTAAATACACAAGAGAATCAGTGGATGAAAGGAGTAATGGGTTTGTGATCTCCCAGAGATACAGAAAAACAAAGCTGGAGAAATACTTCCCTATCCTAATCCCACACCCATTAACATGGTGTCTCCTTAGCCCACTGCTGCCTTTGCCAGTGCTCTCCCTTTCCAGAAAAGGCTCCTACACAAGAACACTCAAACCCAGCAGTTTCTCATCCAAGCAACTTGGATTTGTTGTAGCTGGCATTGGGAACTCTGTGGACAGGAACACCTTGAACGTACCTGGTTGGAACTGGTTTGGTTCTGCTAAAATTGCTCTCGCACTGCTGCTCATCCCACTCACACAAGCGGGGAAGAACAGGAGGAAAAGGAGAATTCATTAAATGCAGCCATATTCAAAAATGAAAAGAGTTGGGGGAGGACCTGCTCCAGAAGAATATACAAAAGCACCTTGTAGGCAGCCTTCATAATGGTACTTGACTGATTTTTATTCACATAACTGAGAATAACCTGGCAATTTGTAGCTTTGGAGTTACAAGGAAGAGTACAGTGAATTTAAGTTTTAAGCAGTATATTAAAAAAACAAAGAAAAGCAATATTTCTATTAAGAAACTTCTCCTTTCAAATCACAACTTATAAACATGTATGATTATGATGATTAAATGTCTGCCCAAATAGAGCCATATCATATCTGGGTGATGTTCTCATGTCGTTATTTCGCACTGCCAGGGGATCACAGACTACACAGAGCATTATTATGGTTTTTCCTTTGAAGCAAGTAAAATGTGTTATTTTCAACAGAGTGCCCCAAACAGTGAACAGCTGGAGCAGAGACTTTCATCCCACTCGGAAAACCACTGCACAACCCCTGCATCTACCACACCTGACAGTGCAGCTTCTCCTCAGGAAAATCTGTCCACGAACAAAAGGTTTATCTAAGTCTGAATGAGATTCAAGTCTTTTGAACTTTTAGAAAAGTCCTTTTTTTATCCATGCAGCAAAAGTTAGAGGCATCCAAACAAATATCAACACATTAATGGCTCTGGCTGTATGACCTTAGAAACTACTTCAGCAGGTGAGGGTGTTTTTGGCAAAACTCCACTGCTCTGGAATAGTTTTCCTTCTGACTAGGTGGGTTTTTTGGAGGGGTTTGGAGACCACACATTCATGTCAACAGCACAGAGCTTTGGCTTGTCTATATTAAAGCAATAAATGCTTTTTTTTTGTATCTAAGTTTAAGACAATTGGCAGATTAGGACCTTGGAGTTGGTCTGCTCCCCACATAACACAGGGAATTTTAACGTTAAGGCACAAAGACAGCAATCCATGCCCTACTTACACGCCTGCCACTTCCATGGATGGATAAAGAGAATCAACTGAAAACTGTATGGAAGCAGAATGTGTATCCCTGCCAACTCCTCTAGCTACGGCCCTGGCATGTGTTACTTAACTGGAAAATCCACAGTCCAGGCACAATTCCAACTGGAGACTCCAGCTATAACATGATACTTGAGCACTAACAACAACAGCTGAAAACCTGGAAAACCTGGAGACTGGAAAAAACCTAAAATATCTACAATTTAGGAAAAGAGAGGAGAAATAACCCCAGCAGCTGCAGGCACATTAGTTGGATAGGCAAAGCTTTGGATAAGCTGATGAAAGGATCACATGAAGGTAAAACAACAAAGCCAGATCATACCTAAGCTGATAATTTTTTTTTTTCGTGGCACAGGAAGTTTTGAAGAGCTTCTCTGCCTGAATTTTGATTAATGACACGAGCCAGAACTGGTAAGTCATCATCCCAAACTCTGGTCACCAGTATTCGGAGGTGAATTTAACCTGAAGGAGCTACAGAGAAGGTTCCAGAAGCAATCACAGAACCCAGAGTAGGCTGTTGTCAGAGGAGACTCAGAGAGCTTGGCTTCCACCAAACGGCTAAGAGAGAGATGATTATTGTCTATAAATACATGAATCGGCTGAGAGGAAGAGGGGCTATTCAGTCTTGAAAGAAATAAGAACGGAGTTATATGGATTCTAATAAGTGTGGGCAAAATTAGGACTATTTTTCTTCAGATACTGAATGCAAAAGTCGCTTTTAAAAAGGGGTTTAATGTGTTTCTGAATACTAAAATAATACACGCGCTACACAAGATCCATAAACATGGAGCACAGAAAACGTTTTTCTGCAGTAGCGATCTAAAGGCATTTTATATTTACAGCTAAATTTTTGAGTTCTCACTACTCCAACCACCCTGCAGCTTTATCTACAAAGTTACCATTGGATAGTTCAGAGAGTAATTCATTCAATACTCATTTTAAGTGACCTGTCTAGCAGGTGTTGACATTTCAACAATTTTAGAGGTGATTTACACTTTTATGTGAACATGCAGAGGGAAAAGCTTTTCCCAGCCAGATCGTCAACTGTTTGCTCCTCTCAGGGAGGATGAAGCACACAAACAGCATCAGCTGAAGATGTCCACACACACCAAAGAGATGAGAAACATGCAAGTGAGGGCACAACAGATCTGTAAGGAAGCATCGGTTTGTTGTGAGGGAAATCATATTTTGCTTCTTCAAATGTGCACAGTCCCTAGTGCAGGAACTTGGCAGCAATTTTCCATGTTCTCCCTGTGCTGTGCCACAGACAAACTCTCACTCCATCCTCCCACAGCCTCTGTTACTTCACCTGTTGCTGCCACACTTTAATTTCCCTTTTTAGCTCCATTTGCTGCTTACCTTGTAAATATAAGTGAGTTTAAAACAGTAATTTGTTCAGTGTTTATTAGGGAATTAATTAGAGGGGAGTAAGAATTTCTTGCTAATTTATTCTTTACAAGCTGTAATCATTATTATTTTTGCATGCTCCCAGGGTTTATGGATAAGTGCATCTTAAAAATCAAAGCGGAAAAAAAAAGAATCCCCAGATCAGAATCAGAGTTAAATCTCTACAGATTTAATTTACATTCATCTGCTATTAATCTGAATGCATAATATTCTTCACCATTATTTTATAGATCTCTAGATAGAGCTGGGAAATTATTTTTATTGAAGTATTTGCGTGCGCATGCCTCAGATTTTTTTAGTCTTGGCAGCTGTGCCTGAAATTGGAATTTACACTGAATGAGGAAATACGGGTCATTCTGCAAACACAACAGAGATGAAGTCAATGGCAACTTGTTGGAAGACCTTGAATTCTTGCCAAGCCGTGTTTCCCAAAATATTTTGCTCTACACCACACTCAAGCCTCAATTACCAGCTACTCTCTCCTGCAGGAGCCAGCTGTCCTGAGCATCAAAGGCACATCCACAAAACAGAACCAAGTTGTAATTCAGCAAAAAACCTGTAAAGATGGATGATTAGCTCTTCTTATCTTTCATCAAACTGAAGAACACACTTTTCTTAACAGGGACTCACTTCAGCCGACACCTGAAATGTGCCAATAGTTGCCCGTGTTCAGCACACTCAGCACACTCCGAACTTTGCATTTTATTCATTGCCCGAACCCAATGCTTTGGGGCTGTTACAACGTGGGGATTTTTTTCCTAACTGTGTCTTGTTGGCAGCACAGACAAGAAGATATTTTTCTCTCCTATCAGGGCATTTTGGCTCTTTCCTGTTTATATTTTCTCCTACTATGTGGAACCAAAAAGCAAGGCAGCAAACCCAAGGTTAGCCCTGTTGTCTAATGATGTTTCCTTATTTAGCAGCTCGTTTGACTGCAGTTGCTGTTTTCTCCCCCAGAAATGTTCTCAGTTCTGTTCTCTGGAGCATAATTATTCCAAGTACCTTTCCCCCAGCAGCAGCACGCCAAGACTTCTTGACTTTGCAAAAGAAAGTCTGTGTTCTTGAAGGTGACTGAAACACAACTTGAAGAAAGCACTGAAGGCCTCAATCCTGGTGGGGAACTGCAAAAGGAGAGGACCTAAATACTTTGCAGGTCCCCCAAGCCTCTAAAATGCACAATTTTTAAAAACCTTTAAGGCATTTTTCATGGCACGACCACCCTGCAAGCCTGAAGGGCGTTTAACACTCAGACACACTGGTGTGAATCTATTTGCATCTCATATTATCACAAAAATCATCTCACTTTTCTAGCGCTCTCCCTTACATGACCTGGACGTCAGCTCTGCATTTCTTTTCTAAACTTGAACCACTCAGCATGAAATAATCCTGCTGGATGATTGCCTGGGCTGGGGTGGGTTGCTCGTTATTATTCTTAGTGTAGCAGCCAAGGTGATTTCACCCATTTCCTCAAATGAAGGTGCAATTTTTGAAGTAAGGTACGTCCTAGCGAAGGAGATGAATGGGAATCAAAATGCTTTGGAATATGTTTCATGCATGCTTTAAAATACCAATACCTCTTGTATGTGGGAAGATCTAATGCCTTCCTGCTTGGAAAAATACCTTTGGATTTCAACAGTCAGTAGAGTTGTCGCTACCACCTCTGTGAAAATACAGCCAAGTTTGGACAAACTACTGGAACATCTCTTTAATGAACATAAAAACGCAGAATATATATGCATACTGTTATTCTCAAAATGTATAAGGGAAATTAAATGTTTAGGCTAGCATTTCATAACATCTAAGTGGTTAAGCTTGCAGTCTAAGTGATGTCTTAACAAGTGTCTCGTTTCTTTCTAAATAAAATTTCATGTGTAATGAAATTATTGTTAGGAATCAAGAGTATGATTTAGTATGTCTTTCAAAGCAGGGTGGGCTGCTTCCAAAATAACACCAGAAAAGTGCTATTATTGAGTAAAAAGCATGATAGTTGAGGGGAAAAAGGCTCACATACTTAGAAAAACGAATGCTTTTTCTGTAATTACGTGGATTGAGAAACAGCTATTTTTGTCAGCATCTTCAAAGAGACTTTTCAAGTTATGGAAAGTAAGCAGAGGAAAATGAGAAAAACAACACTTTAAAAATTCTTTTTCCCCGGAAAAATGGTGGTTTGAAAACCAACAATGCGAAAACAAATCTATTTAGGAGAACAAGGAGGACAGCATTTGGGTAGATGTTGGGGTCGGGGCATCACTGACTGTGATTTCAGTCCAGGGACACATCAGATCAGGATTTCACTGATAAGAATTTAACTGGAGCTTGTCAAAAATCCCTCCCACAACACGCAGCCAGGCTGGCTGTAAGGCAGGACAGGAGGGTGATGACACAAGACACTCAAACTTAGAACCTGGGTGACAGCTAAGCCTGGTAAAAGACACGTGGTGGGGGAGAGAGCAAAAGAAACAGGAACTTGCTAGAAGGTCATGTGCGTAATGTTTTGTGGTCAACTCTTGCAGCCTTATAATGACAACTGTGATATTTAGTGCTATATTTGGTGATTTTTTTTTTTCTACTACTATTTGTGAGTCCAAGGTCCTGTATGAGAATTACAGGATTAAACACAGATTGGGATGTGTAGAGAGACATACAGGTCCTTAGGCACGTATCTCCTGGCCTGTGTACCCAATAAAAAATATTTATCCAGTTAAACCAAACTCTCAAATTCTCATTATCCTTCCCCAGGATAAGCAAACTCTAATTTTAAGTCCCATTTCACCACCTTCCCCTATTTTTTGCAGGATGTTTTATATGAAAATTCACAAAGCATCTCATAGAAGGGTCAGAGTGAGCACAACAAACGTGTTTTACTTAATAATGGGCAAAAAGAAAACTGGTAGAAACTCTGCAATTCTCTCAAGATCAAGCAAATAAACACAGGGACTTGGGACCCTCTTTCTTCTGCACCTTTACACATATTCTTGTTATAAAACTTGCCTCTTCTGTAACAAAGAAAATCCCCCCTCAGACACATGATGTAATATTTTACACTTCTTTTTCAGTCTGGATTATTATCTCCAGGATCTTCTAAACCTGATTCATGACACTAATCTGTGTATCAACAGCTCTGGGACTGTGGATATGTGACAACATAATGGCATTCCCACTTCCTTTCCTAAATCGAATACAACTTTCCATTCATTAAAAAAATTGCAGAAACATCTTTAATTTCTCTGAAAATCTAGCTTTGCAGACATTCCAAATCTAATTTTATCTTTTTCTATACAGAAAGGCCTCTCAAATTCTAACCATGAGAATCTGTCTTATTTTAAAAGTTTTTATTTAGGCTGGCAGAGGCTTGGTCTCTCTCAGCAGCCTCAGCCTTTCAAAAGGATTGTTTACCACTTCAATTAAAGGAGAACAGAATAACGTGGCCAAATAAAAAGATGAAGGAGCTGGGGTTTTATATTAAACTTGAAATTACCCTTATGGACAAACAAACCTTAGCCAATTATTGCAGCAGCAAAACAAATTAAGATACAGTCTCAAACCAGATTAAACACAAGATTAATTTCTTGAACAAGTACGTGCCCAAGACGGGAGAACTCCTCAGCAGCCACAATCCTGTGTGTCCCTGTCATTACAGCCCTGAAGGAGGAATACAGATCATTCAGGCACTGGGAGAGCACCAGTAGGAATGGTATTTTAATACTTTTTCCACTATTTTGTATAACTTTTGTTATGAGTTTAACAGACTCATTTGTGCTTGGGGAAGATTCTATCAATATTTGAGCAGCACATCCAACCTTCACCAAATAAATCAACTGACCTCGACTTTTATTGCCCCGGATATAGAATCTACATTTGATCATCTCATAAATAATTACTCACCTCTGATTCTCAAAGAGCTTGAATGGTCCATTATCAGGCAGAAGCCTAAATAACATACTATTACTATTCCATTGATGCCACATTGTCTCCCCCCCTCCAAAACTCATAATTAAAGAAGCAGGCTGGGCATATTGACTGTTCACTTCAGAAATATTGGAGACATTTGTTTTTCCTGCACTTATCACATAGGGACAGGAATCTGCACATCGTCTTTTCCCCCCAGCAATAAATTCCAAGGAAAGACATCAGCAGTGTAGGGAATAGATCTCAACGCCCACTACTGCCTGACTGATTTGGTTTCTGAAGGGGGTTTTTGCTCCATCAAAATCCAAGGCAAACTAAACACCAGACACTCTGAAGAAACAGGAAAAATTGTTTCCCAAATGGATTTAATAAAGGAAATTTTTCAAGTAGCCAGAGAGCCAACATTTACTTTGGCTACATAAACCCTCCTAGAGTTTCCCTGGAATACAGAAATGCTCCTCAGGACTGTCTTAGTGTTTGTGCCTCTGGCAGCTGCTGCAGAACGGGTTTCCCTTCAGGACCGGACGCAGGGATTCCTCCCGAGCTATCCCATACAAACCCCCCCGTGTGGATAAGGGAAGTGCGGATGCTGTTGGCTGCACACGCTGAGTGCCTGCGCTTGGCTCCATGGTTCATTCCTGCTGGGACTCCCCGCAGTGCCACGAGCCTTTGGGAAGCTTCAGAGCACAGGGAAACAAACACATCCCGTGCCTTTTGCTGCTTTACAAGTCCAGGAACCAACCCCCACTCGCTAATAAAATGTGCCCTGTGCAGAATCATCACTTCTCTCTTTAGACATGCATGGAGCAAGTCCCTGTTTCTCTCCTTTTTCAATCCCTAAATTAGTTTCCAGAATGCTTTAGGTTATTTAAAAAAAAAAAA
>VYXC01008047.1:1135026-1150369 GCA_013397175.1 Platysteira castanea
AAAATGGATTTATTTCTATGGCACTAACTGCCAGTCACCACAGACCTTCCTACATCTGCATTTACAGCTCCCTGAGCATAAAGAGATAGGAAAAAATCTTTGATTTGAATTTATTATGTCATTTCTATGGCTTTTATGGAAGCCATGTTAACAATGGTCTGCTATGCAGGTTAACACATGTCTCTCACATTATGGAGTCGATATCCCACCCAGTGTAAATCTCAAAGTTCAGCATGCCCTGAATTAAATCCTGTAATGACTCCTAAAGATGACAGTACAATCTCTAATGTCAATACCATACTCTAGTCCATGGTTATAATTTGTTCTGTCAATAATTCACCACAGTCTATTAAACTTAGTACTGGCTTCCTCAAAAGCGCTAAAATAAATGTTTAAAAGATTCCCAATGGCATATTTATAGTTAGCTATAATTGGCTCTGCAGCATCACAGGAGCACATCACAGAAATTATATATATAAATCAGACCACGATCTTAATTTCACACTTGTTCTCCGAGGACTGACAAACAATTGTGAAACCTCCTGTAGCTCATGATAGCCTTAATCCACAGCCCAGGCTGCACAGGCAGCGAGACTCCTCCGAGTTTTGTTCTCCTTTGACTACATCAAGAGTCTGAGCAGAAGCCGAACGCCAATTCCCAGCTGAAATGACAGATAGCTCCTCATTAGAACACTTCTGGTTCCACGGGGTAATTCAGCCCCAGCAAGCAGCTGAGAGCAGTCAGGTCTTTGGGATGCAGGTGTCATGGCAAGGGACTGGCTGTGGGACTGCACGGACTTACGGATGCAAAGCACAAAGTGTCCGGGCCCAACAGAACTCCACAGATCCATCGTGGAGGGCTCCTTCCTGTTCAGGTGTAACCTCCTGGGTTACACAAGTCCTGATCAACAACAGTCACAACAAAGCTCTGATTTTCAGGAGAAGGATGAACAGCAAGTGTCAGCTTGGTTATCTCTATTACCTCACTCTTCATTATTAAAAAAACCCAAACAAAAACAAAAAACCCAATACAAGCAAGCAGTGCAGAATGTTTTAAAAAGCTTGGATCTACCTTTGTGATAGATATGAGCTCCATGAGAAGCCAAAAAACAAGGAGAAAAAAAAAGCCTGGCTGGCAAATGTTGCTGTGCAGCCACTCATGTTATAACACACACTGCTGGATTCCTTTTTTCATCCATATGCCACGAACAATTGACCTAAGGCAAGGCTTTTTTATTGCAACTTTTGGCAGATCCTGTCAATATCCATTATTTACAATTATGCTTTTATGTGTGTGTTTCCGCTGCAGTATCTGTCTAATTGTCAAGTCCAGATAGAACTTTGCCATATAATTATTCAAAATGCATTTAGTAAGTGATGCAGATGGAAGATACAGGAGGAAAATAATACCAGTATGAAATTACATTCCTAACAGCACTCTTCAATGTATCTCTCTAAGCAGAACATATACGGTAAGCTAGCACTAAAAAAACTCTACTAAACCCCTTCTTCGTTCACGTTTTCTTCAGTAATTCCACACCCTTTGTTTTCCTGATCTGTAGTGGTCAGCAGCTGCGTGGATCTGCACTGCAAACTCCCACTTCTACCACCCCACAACACAGGTCCTGCTTAGGACAAAACCCACCACACAACTGGAGTCGCCTACACGTCCATGCTTTAAACAAAAATCCCATGTTCCACACCAGGGTGATGGGGCTGGGGGACAGGATCTGGTCTAAGCATGGACCTGCTCCCTCCAAAAGTTACAGTTCAAAAGTTAAACTCATCTTGATTCAGTTCATCTGAGCAGATTATGGAGTTTCTTTCAGCTGACGAATTTTTGATGTGGTGTTTCAAAAGGCTGATAAAGTTACTGTAAGCTGATTAAATTTGTCATGTGACAAAATCATCTAATGGCCAGAGCTTTCCCTCTGAATAGCTGAGGGCAGATCAGGCAGGTACCAGTTTAGTACCCAGCTACATCCAAGCTTCTCTCTTCTGCTCATGGGAGAGCCAAGATATTTTCTATGGAAAGGTGGAAAGGAGAGGCAGAGGGGAGCCACGGGAGTTTCAGTATCAAATATGACATAAAATACACTCAGTCTGTACTTGCTTTCAGGGCTCTTTGCAAGTAACCACATCTTGATGCCCCTTCCTTGCTTTCATGCCTCTTTTTTGTGAGCATCTTCTAGCGAGTGATAAGAAGAAGCTTCGGGCTGGAATTTGTAAGCGTGGGAGTTGCTCAATTCCCCCTGGAATAAATGGTATAAGCACTAGCAGTGCTAATGGAGGAAGGCAGCCAAGAACGATTCCTCTGAGACATGAGCTTGTCTGAATTACCTGTCCTGTTAGGACTCTTGGAGGACAGAGGGGCTTTGGCCAAGCTGCGCTTCCAACATCTCTTTCTAAGCCAGCCAAATTAGTGTAAATGAACAATGGCAGGCCAAAAAAAGCTTCAGCAATATAATTTGGCCGAGTACTAAATATAGTACACAACAGTGTGCATTCTGTTCTGAAATGCAACTCTAACAAAAAGCAAAAGATAACTTCTAAATCCTGTCAACGCTTTTCTTTGCACATCCCTGCGAAAGATGAAGGATCAGGTATTGCCCAGTTTTTGCAATCCTTGTTGCACACTGACACACCAACACAAACAACTTGACCACTGATACATAGCCAAGTGGCAGCAGAGTTCAGTACCTCATGCACTGTTCATGAAGGGATTATAGGAAAGAAAACTAGAAGAAAAAATTGTTCCTCAGCAAGCACAGGAATGGCCTAGTGCAGGGATCACTCAACAAACCCTGTGCCAGTTCTGCTTCTAAGCTGAACAGGTGATGGAAGGAATTGCTCTCCTGCCCTGTTCACATGTGTCTCCCTGATGCCACGTCTGAGCAGCTCCTGCAGACATGGCAGAACCAGGTTGATGTTCCCACTAAACCAGGCTGCAAGACACCTACTCCAGGCTGGGAAAGAAGTGGCTGCACACACACAGGCTGCCAGTTCTGCTTTGAGCTCGGCTGAGAGCACCCACCAGCCCCTGTCCCTGCCTCCACAGGTGACATAACCTGATGAGAGCTCAGCCCCACTCCAATGGGAGAAATTAAAAGTTCACACAATCTAGGGAGAAAAGCATTTGAATAGGCTCTTGTCGGCATGCTGAGCCGACAGATCCCACCATTTCCTTTCATTTAACTTTTGCTGTCTGCAGATAAGAAGTATTTGTTTAAAAAAAAAAGGCACCAAGAAAAGGTAAAATACTTCTGGGCTTGTTGCAGAAAGGCTGAATAGTGAGAAAATGCTAGGAGTCAAAAAGATTAAATTCCCTATCCAGCTCCAATAGCCCTACCAGCTCTGCCTCCTGACTTACAGCATCCCTGAGATGCTGTCTGTACTGCCACTGGCAAAACTGCTCATATTTGATTTACTCTCCTCCATCCTTTCCTCTCATTCCTCCAAAGACTTCTCTATCTTGGCATCCCCTCCTCAGGCTCGCCATCTCCTAACCCTGCCAAGCCACTGCTTGTCTAGTCCAAGCTTTTTGTGCATTTACAAAAGTGACCTCGTGACCTCTTGTAAAAGTCACCTTGCCAACACAAAGGGACAGCAAGAAGACAAACACACACTTCTCAATGCTTCCTTTAGCATCAGCCTGACTTGCTAGCATGGGAACTCTTCTTCCCGGAGCTATTCCTGCTCACTCATGTCCCCTGTCCCCACACGGCACTGGCTGGTGGATCCAGCTGCTGCCTGCAGGGTTTAAGGGAAGGTTGTGCATAGTTCACACATTTCACAGGACTGGATTAAGCCTGGAAGCTTGGCCATCCAAGTGCAGGTGGAGACATTGCTGCAGCAGCCAAACAAATTTGCTGGCAGCCCTCACATCATCACTCCATACATCACAGCGAAGTTCTCTGCCGGCAATTTTGGCTGCGCGGAGCCTGGGCTGGAGTCATCTGTGCAAGGTAGGATTTCACAAAAGACCCTTCCTGCAAATAACATCTCCTTCCTCGTGCAATCCCCAACATGCTGTGATTTCAGGCTCCGGATGGTTGCTCTGGCCATAATGAAGTGCCTGGGGTTTATTCAAACGTCATGGTTACACAGTAAGGTGTAGGAAGCACAGCTTGTGACCAAGCAGCACGTGGGAGAAGAGACAAAGACAAGGCTGTTGGAAGACAATCTCCCAAACCTGCCCTCTCCCATAGCTTCTCCTTTGAGGGGAGTTTGGAGCAAGAAGAAAATGAAGCTGATTTCAGAACATTCACTTGGAAAACAGGTAGAGCAAGGCAAAAGCAGACTTTATTTAAAAATCAAGACAGTGAGACATTTGCTTTTAATGCTGACTAAACACTTTCTGCAAGAAGAAAATTAACCCTGTTTTCTCCTTCCTGCCTCTCTAAAGAAGCTCATTTCCTTCCAGTTGCTATCTTACAGAAATAATACGTATTGACTCACAAAACGTGCCTTTAGTAACCTACAGCAAGCAACAGCACATGCCTGTACTTGGAATCTAAGGAAAAAGGAAACCATGTTTGTCCTCCCACAACCAGGCAAGCCAAAATTATTTGGCGGATAATTTTAAATCACACATGTGTTTAAAAATATATATGGAAACATACTTTTGGTTTGTTTAAACCAATGGTGCATGTCAAGGACCATCAGCTTCAACTCCTCCTAGACTTTGATGGCTTGTTTAGCCACGAGGGAGAAGAGGAAGTTATTTCTTTTTGCAGTAAAAAAAAATAAACAAGCCTCCTCCACTCCTCCAGACCCACTCCTCCTCACACACACACACCAGAAGACCCAAAGCCAAACAAACAATATCCCCAGAGGAAATAAACATTAAAAAAACCAAACAAGCATAAAATTCCTTAAATTGTACCACCTTTAAAGAGAACGTTTGGCGACCACTTCAAAATAACAAACGGGGACATGCAGCTCATACATCTCCTCCCTTTGCAGAAATAAATGGAGAGTTGCTGTGATACTTAAGAGATCCATCAACAACCAAAAGATAACCCGTGAAGCTTTTGCAGACCTACAGCGCTGACAGATTCTGCCATCTTCAAAAGGTATTAAATGTTTGAATTGCAGCTTGGTATTTAAAGTTGGCAAGTCACACCTAAATTTTCCATAATATCAGTTAGATTACCTGGAAAAAATAATGCTGTCTTTGGTATTCTCCACATCATCAAAAAATACACGTTCAGGGCATGTGCATACATGACATCATGTACTTGACACCTTGTATTTTATAGATGTGCCCCGTGATCCAAAACAACAACAAAAATTTAAACAAGCTTATGTGTTATAAGATTCTTTAAATCATGCATTTAAGCTTCTTTGTTACATGCTCTTGATTCATTTTTTTAGACTACTTAGGAATTTTCTTGCTTTTGTAGGTGAAAAGAAAATTTTTTTTCTCAAAACAAGCGAAAAAATCTGTCATGTCATGATGGAACTATAGAAATTCTAACAAAATGCCAAATATGATGAGGTTCATGCTTCAGAGGATCTATGAACACCTGAAGGAATCAGTGAAACCAGTGGTAAAAATAACAACAGGAATTGCACCACTGATTTCAACAGGACCAGGCTCTTATACTGCCTGCCCAAACTTAATTTCTTTTGTGTCAGTCGATTATGCCTTGGCATTTTGCCCTCCTGTTGCGAGCTACAATTTGTAAATTAGTTTTCAAGGTTAAAAAAAAGTGCAAGGAAATGAGATTTCTTACTGCCAACCAAACATCACAATGAAGTATTGCAGTAGCTTTCCCAAAAGTGCACTCATTGGTCACTCTTCTGATTAAAAAAAACTTAAAAATAAATTCTGACAGGTGATACATTTGCCTTTTACCACAACCCTGGCACAGCCAGGGAGATGTGCTGACCCCCCAAAAGCCACAGCTCCAGCAGCATTTCAGCATCTGTATTTTCACAGGGTGCTCCAGAGCAGCCACCCCAAAGATCATCTTCACGTGAAAAAAGCCTGAGCACAAAGCAGGTGCAATAGGGACAGAATTCAGGCAGTGGCTCTCTTCCAAACACGAGGTTCTGTCTGTTCTACAGGATAATCATCATCATCATTGTCATGTGTCTCAGAAGAAATCTAGAGTCATATCTCGCTGTCTGTTTTGCAGAGTTAATGAGAGTCATGTGGATAATGTTTTTCATTAGATTGAGGATATGAGCCTGATTCAACTCCACTGAAATCAATGGCAGGCCTTCCATTCATCTTAATGAACCTGAATCAACTTTTTAAACGCCAGAATACAAAACCCTGTGCTAATTCTACCTCACAGAAGTTATCTGCTATGTTCAGAGGAGCCCTAGGACAATTTTAGCACACCAAAAATAATCAAATCAGGTCAGAAGAAAAGAATACACAACCAGTGAGGGCATTTTCATATGGAAATGCCTTATGTCAGTGGGAAATAGCAACACATTTCCCCTACTCTACTTTTTTCAGGGTTATCTTCAAACTAAATTAGTCACACAAAATCCAAAAAACCTTGCAGGTACTGACAGAACTCACGTGCATGCATGGGATATGCGCAGAGAACTCCAGGGCAGTGCAGCCTTCCAGCGTCACAGAAAGCCCTATTCATTTTATCAATGTAAGGAAACTCAAATACACTATTTAAAAAGAAAAGCTAAAGAAACTGCCTCTTTTTCCAAGCAGAAACACTTGATTAGTTTCAGGCACTCATTTATAGGAAGAAAAAACAAAGGAAACAATGCTTTCCTCTACACAAGTTCTGCAAATGATGTATTTTAACAGGTATACAAAATGGGATTCTGGCTACAACAAAGGACTCCTGTGTTCTCGTTACCCTCCCTTAAGGGCAGCAAGTGGCAGCATCCCCACAGATAAATCTTAACCGGTTTGTTTTACAGCTTTTCTTGTTTTTAGACTAAATAATGGCAAGGTGGTGGGAGGAAGGGAGGGCTGCATCAGACCAAAAGCACATCAGGAAAAGCTGCAAGGATGGATAGGGTGGTTACTATTTGGATCAGTGCTGTCTTTGGCTGGGTCCAACACAAACACGTTGCAGGACAGACCCCTCCTCACAAGGACACAAATTACAGGGATGCTCATTTAATCACTGCCAATTGGATATAGAATTGGAATGAAAATATTTTTTACTGAGATGTTGACTTTATAGCTACTTCAACAGCAGCCCTATAACTCCTGGCAAATAAATATTGCCACAAACTTGAAGCAACGTCCTCCCTCCCTAAGTTTTCCTCTTTGTTAGCAAAGCCATCCATATTATTTTTACTCCTTCTTGTTTTCCTTGTAAGCTGTGTGCATAATGCCAACCCTCCTCCAGCCCTATGGAAGCTCTACACTTCAAAAGAACAAAAACAGTAATGAGGGTAACTTGGTTCATTCGGGGAGGCTGCTCTAGTTCCTTGCCCATCTCCCGAGCACTTGGGGGATGCAATTCATCTTGGTCTAGTGCTTTGTCAACTCTTCACAGTTCTAATTACCTCATTATATGCTTCACTACACCAGTCAAGCCTTCTTCCTTTCTACATCGCCTCTTATGGCCCTGTTGCTTATCCTAAGAAACATTTTTTTTCACTTTTTTTTTTTCCTATGTGTGAAAAGCAGCACAGGGAAATGAAGTGAACTTGCTCAGTGAACTTCCCGGCTCTTGCCCAGCTGCATGCCTGAAGGCACAGGATAATTAGGCACATGCCAGACAGATCACATCTGATGCTTTGCTCTCTCCAGCTGATTGCCTTTCATCAGCACCTTCAGTCATCCTCAGCTTACTTTCTTTTTCAGGTCCCTGTGTGCCTGTCACTTCACAAAGAATTATTTTAGGAAAAAGTATCTGGAGACAGGTTGGAAACAGATCTGAAAAAGCAGGAAACTGAACACAGAAAGAACTGCAGAGATGGTGACATCAGCCTCCCAATTCTAGCTTTCCATGCCTAAGAATAAGTTATACCTGCTACCATAAAGTATGGAAAGGCTCTCTGGAAGGCAGAGCATTAAGCATGCACCAAAGAGACAACTGATTTGTATTTGCTGTATACCCCATTAAAGGGAATTTGTTTCCAGAGCAAGAAGAACAGAGTTATATTGAACACTGTTCAGACCTTCCCTACTCCGGATTGAAACACGGGGAAGATGAATCTGCACCTTATGGAAGTGGATTCTGGCGACCAGCTCCAGCAGTGAGTCTTCCTGCTCCTCTCAATTCTCACCTCTAACCCAGAGACCTGTTTTCTCTTTTTTTCCCTCCCCAGTCCTTTTCTCCCACACCTTTCCACATTCCCTCCAAGCATGGCATTGCCAGCAGGAAGACCAGGCTTCGGCTGTGTTCTGCCTCGAGCCTCCCCTCCCGTGACACAGACGCTCCTGCGGAATTCACTACATCTCCAGCTGGGTTGCTCAGCTTTCGGTTTATAAAGCACATGCAAAAAGCCATCTTGGCAAGCAAAGAGGGCTGCAACTGCTCTGTCAAAGGCAATGAAACTCAGAAGTGCAAGTCAACAACCTCTTCTCCCTGAAAAAAGAAAAGGGATTGAACTGAGAAAACTGAAGACAGCATTTCATTGAGCACAGCTTTCAGGAGAGAAGAATACCCAGCTTGCTGGCCCTGTACCACAGAGTTTACCTTGTCAGCTGTTAATACGACCAGCTTTTTGTTTCTGTTGACCAGGAAGCACCAACTGAAAACAAAGCAAACACAGGTCTCCACATTGTCAGTGGCACAGAACAGTGTCAAAATACGTCCAAGGAGCTACAGACAAAAGCCTGGTACATAAATACACACAGCTCAGAACACTAAGTCTATAAAGAACACTGGTTTCAATAAACACTACTGAGTATCTGCACTGTGAGAAGATGCCCATGAACCTGTAACCTGCTCAGACCAGTCTTCAAATGCACAAATTCAACAAGATCCTGACCAGCTACTTTGAAAACAGGTCAGGTCTAATTTTAAGATGATTTTCCTAAGGTGTGTCCCCCATAAGCAGACCAAGGTCATCTGAAAATGTTGATTTTGGAGCTGGTGGGACCCACAAACAGTTATAGCTTGTAAATCCTAAATTCTCTTGCCTCATCTGACATGAACAGGAGCCTGGGGCTGAGGGGGGAGATGTAAGTCTACATGAGGACAGAACTTGGTCTGAAGTTATTTCATGTCCAGCCACTGCTGCTGAGCCATTCAGGGAAGCTGCCATGGAGGCAAACCTGGCATGCCAGGGGAAGTAATGCTGAAAATCAAGCCCTAAATTTGGGTGTCAAAATCCTTCTGGATTTTCTGAAAGGCAGCTGACAGACTGGAAGCTTCATCAAGTTTAAGGGAAGGGAGAATTATCTTTTCTCCATTTTCCTCTCACTCTGTGTTTGTTTCCACCAAGCACCTCCAGCCTCCTATTCCCAGGATTTGTTAGTCCTCCACGTCAATGGCACCTATTCTTTCTTTCTTCTGTTTACCCTTTCATCTGCTTTCTTTGGCATTATTTTAGTCATGTAAACAGCTGATTTCCTTCCTTTAATAAAAAGTAAGTGCCCTTCCTCTCTTATATACACAGTCCCAAGCCATACAACTGAAAATCTGCAAGGTTTGGGGGCAGAGGACTACTTCTTGCTTTGTCTGGTTTATTTGGGTTTTGCCTTCAATCACCTCTCTCCTGCTCTAGAAACAGAATGTTGCTGTGGGGGACCAGATCTCTTGGATTCCTTGCGCAGGAAAAAAACCAAAACAAAACCAAGAGGAAAGGCCAATAAAAAAAATAGTTTTTGATATCTGGATTAACTGAACAGCATCAGTCCTCTAAGATGGGAACCAAGTAACAGCCCAAAGCAGCCCTTAAAATAAGTTACAAACCAAAACAGCCTTAATACAGAAAGGCAGGGGACCAGCAGGATAGGGGAGAATAAAGCAAGTCAGTCATGCCCCAAAGGATGGCTGCAGCCAAGGAAAGAGTTCAGACTTGGAATAAACTACAGCATTTTGATCCCATCCACTACTTCAAAAGTATTCAACTCATCATTGGGACCAAAATTTCAAAAAGGGCTCAGTTAGTTCCCATTTGGGCAAGAAAGAAAGTAGCCAAATTTTACAAAGAATTGGACATGTGGCAGTGAGCTACTCTGTAACTTCTATTAAGAAGACTCTTACGTTAATTTATATTTCTGCCATTACTCTGCCTCTCTGAGTTTGCTGACTCAATCTCATCTTTCAGAGATGTCCAATATCCACTCTGTTAACTCCTTCACTAACTCCTGCTAACCCTGTTAGCTCCTTCACAGCGGTACGGCTGCCAGTTTCACATCCTCAGTCATTATTCTCCCAGGTGCTGGCACTGCTCTCTCCTTCTCCACTTCACGTGTGCTCCGACTCTGGAGGGGAGCCAAGGCAAGCTGCACACCCATCCCTCCCTATTTCCTTTTTAATAGAGCACAGCCTCTGGTGCTCAGGTAGCAGAATCCTTCCATTATCTCACTGACCTTTTTGCATATTTCAAGAGGTTATTTTGTGGCTAGTGCAAAGAACAGCAGAGTTCAGGGAGGTTTGTGCTGTCTTTCCCACATCCTCATCTCTCCCATCACATGGTCCCTCAGTGGTCACCTCATAATGAATGGATGTGACAGGTCTAACCCAGCCTAGTCCTGATGTACACCAGCACTGCAGGAGGGAACGGGGAAAGGAGGATTTTGATGCGTAAAGAATGACTGCATTGCACTGGAGCAGACTGGGAATGACTCTCTGCTGGTCAAGACCTGGGACACAGCAGAAGGAGAGGAGGAATCACTGTACTGGGAATGAAATGAGAACAGAAATACACAGAACTGCCTCTACTTAGTGCCAAGTTCTGTGAGTTTCCTTCCTGTGCTCCTGCGGGGCCAGAGGCATGATGGGCTCTGGCACAAACAGAGGAAAGCAAAGGATGGCACAAAGGAAGAGGAAAGCAAAGGATGGCACAAAGGAAGAGGAAAGCAAAGGATGGCACAAAGGAAGAGGAAAGCAAAGGATGTCCACCTTAGTGGGGTCTGCTGTGGAGGGGAAAGAATGCTTCTGGAAAGCCTGGCAAGGAGACTGAGATCCCAAAGGTGAATTGTGATTCCCTTCTGTACTTCTGCAGCTGGCCTGGATGCAGGGCCAGACAAGCTCTCCTGGAACACTCACACCTCACCACTGACCTCCAGGCAAAAAGGAAGGCTGGGTCTGTACTTCCAGCACGAGACTAAGACTCAGATTGACATTAATTTTCTGTCGTTGCTAAACCCCTGGTAGGACCATCACCAGACCACTAACTTCCATTATGTTTCAGACTCACTTTAACAGGATGAAAATGATAATAATAGTATTTTCTTCTGTTCCAGACCTTACTTTGTAATTTATGAGCCTGCCTATTTGTTTTTCCAGAACAAGGGCTAAATTCTATGCTTGTTTGGAACTTTATCAACAAATGAAAAAAATAACGCAAAATTTGGAAAAAAAATTCAAACGAAGCTGCATATCTCAATACTTTACTAGAACACTTTAAACAACAGAGATTTCGATTTTTGTGCCAGAATGGAAATTCACCCAGTTCGGGAACATACCTTGATGCTGTAAATACGTGCCAGTAACAACTCTACCATTTCTATGGAAGTTTTTAGTTCTGCAATATTAAATATGGCTCTAATTAAAGATTTATCACAACCTGTCCCTTTGCATCTGGTGGCTCTGTACTGCAAAGCTGGAGAAGCACTGCAAAAATCAAGTAGCTGCTGTAATACCAGCCATGCTTCCTGTGGGTTCCAAAATATCTCTGGACATTGAGCTTGCTGTGTAACAAAATACAGGGCTATTTATATTTCAAACTCTTAATGATCCATTAAATAAGTGTATGGCATGAGGAGGGAAGGGTGTTGTTTTCGCTGTTTATTTTTATAAACATCAATAGGAGCTAGAATATAATCTTAAAAAGTTTGCCAAACCTTACATCAAATTTCAAATGACATTTTTGTGAATTCAAAACAGGTTATTCTAGTACAATGGAGCCATTCAATGCATAAAACTTGTTCTGGGGTAAAAGACAAACATTTTCTGATTTTCTACATTATTGAAAGCCAAGCAGAAAACAAAACCAGACTTAAAGGTAAAATAAACTTTCACAAAAGGAGCAGAGCTCCAGTTGCTGATTAACAAATAGGAAATGCACCAAGAGAATAGAGTGGGTACTTCCTTGCACTACAGCTCTTTTGCACTGGGATCTAGCCTCACGTCAAAATAAAAATAATAATCCTACAGTTGCCTTTCAACCTGCAGCAATGGTTCCAAAGATTCTCCCTGCACCACAAGTGAACGAACACAGAATGACTCCTCTCACAAGCACACGGTTGCTAGGAAAACAGCTGTGAAAACCTAGAAGTCTGCAAACAAAATGTTAGAGCAATCAGGGCCATGAAAATGCTCAGAAAAGAGACCTGTTTCTTAGAAAACCAAGATGAGGAAAAGGCAGCTGTGAGCAGCTGTTTTGGATGCACGGGGCACTTGTATGGATTTCACATGGCACCAGTGGGATGGACTCAGCCTCCAGGCTCCCAGCAAGCTCCCCAAACTCCAAAGGCTTCACTTTGATGCCATTAAATTTCTATCAGGTACTGAATAGCAGGTCTCTTTTAGAAAATGCCCACACCCCTGGATCTTCACAGAGAGAGCTGATTAAGCTTCTCTCCCAAATTTAATTCAGCACTGCATGCTCATCAAATATGTCACAACTGGATTTTGTTATAAATCAATAGGGACTGTTATTTTTGTTATAAATCAGTAGGGTACATAATCAGATCAAAAATGGAGAAGAGCACAGCTTGCACAGCAGAATCCTGACACAGCAAACCTTCCCATTACAGGGTAAGTCGTGCCATAGGAAAAGGAGGTGCTTTTCTGGCCAGGGAGGGGGACAAAGGTGGACAATTGCCATTTGTATTCAGGACAGCACCAGAACACAGGGACCACAAGCATTCTGGCAGTTCACACACACTGCTGGCTTTCTACGTTATCCTAAGGCTGTTAAATCAATAGCAATAGAAGGATTCAGCTGTCCCAGCAGCATCTCTATCCCTCTATTATACAGCTATGCGTAATCAGCTATCATTAAAAAAACATTCCCACCGCCCCCCCAAAAAGAAATCAATCCCAGAATATGTACAGAAATTCGTAGAGTAGTTGAGGATCTCTGGGAAGCCCTGCATGTGTGGCAAACCTAATCAGAGTTAGTGCTGATTCCCTAAGCCTCTGGCCAGCTTTCATTCACAGGACTCTTCAACCCATTACAAAAGATGAAAAATTCCAAGTGAGATTTGAGACTGATCAAAGAAAGCCCTGCAGTAAATGAAAAGAAAGGACAAAAATAGCACTTATTACTTTTGAGATTCGCACCTATTGCTTTCCACTTTATTTTGGTTTTCCCTGTGTTTAAACATGGACTCCCACACTTACTTAACACCTGTTTAAACACTGTTTAATCACTTGATACTCACTGAATGTATTCTTGTTAAGAGGGATTTATGGCACTGACCTGATTAGGCAACAACCATTGGCATTGATAATCATTAGGCTACAATGGCTCCCTGGGAGATGTCCCAGTAAAAGTGGCTGTCTCAATTAAGCACAGCAATTAAGTGGACCATATCTATAGGGTGATCTCACAAGGAGAACAAGGCATTTCAAAAGCCTTTTTTTCTTGTGTTAATACATTTTTAATGCAGAATTAGTACTTTTGATTAGAGAAGAGAACACTACTTACAGGTTTCTCTAAAAATTCCTTTTTTCTTTGGTGGGGGGGAGTAACTACAAACTCTTATGTCAATGCTGAAGACTTCCTGACCAATCCCCATAAATCTTGTGGAAGCGCAGCTCTATGTGTCTGTGTCACCCAAGAGGCACAGGTTGCACTCGAGGATTTGCCAACCAGACTGTCCCAAGAAAGACCCCCTTGACCCAAGGGATGTGCAGTTGACAGAGGCTGCTGACCTGTGCTTCATTTATTCAGGGAATTCAAAGAAAACAAGGACATGAGGCTGGGAAATGCAGGAAGACAAGCAAGAGTCTTCTATGGTCAAAATCCCAGTTTTGCCCTCAGCAGTGCTCTTTTCTCCAGAGTTTCTTGGAGCAGCCAGGCGGCCCCTCTGGTTAACCAAGCTACTCCAGTCCAGTATGCAGAGGCTGGTCCCAAGCTCAGTGATTCCCACAACCCTTGTGCAACTTTGGTGAGCTGGCTGGGCAGCACGATGGGCACATGCCCAAAATCCATTTCTATTCTGGCTTGTACCCAGCCCCCCGAGCAGCAGAGACCTACATGAGTCCTTCCTCGGTATCCCAGTCTCTCTGGTGTTTAGGAAAAGTAAGCATTTAACCCATCATTCATGGGCTCAGCCTACCACGGCACGGAGACCCTCAGGGGCACAGGGATTAAGAGGTGGGGTTTCAGCACAGCTGAGCCCTGCAGTCTGGGTGTCTAACACCCCAGAGTCTTTGCAGTGAGGAGAATTTTAATACTTGCACAAAAAGCTGCCAGTGCATTCTCCTTTTCAGGGGAAAGGGAGAGGATGCATGGCAAGAACCCCTAAGACTGATTTGCTGCAGGGCCAGTATCTTTAGAATCAGTGGTAGCTGTGCTTGAAGCATATAAAATGCTGCCTAATTTCAAGAAGCCTGTTGTTGGGGCTTAGGACTTTTCCTTTTGTTTCTTTCTCTCGTGGAATTTTGTCCCATCTGTTGTTATGAGAAAGTAACGACCAGTACTTAAGAGAGACAAAAGAAATGGCCAAGGTGAGGGAAGGGTGCAGCTGGCTGCTGTTATAAATACATATTATAATATTGGCTTTCCACAAATATTAAAGTGAATGCTGTATATATAATGTTAAAGTAGCTTTGCTATAAAGATTTAGGGTTTTTTGGTAACAATAACTGATGCCTTTATTTCTGTAGTAAAAGAGCTGATATAGTTATGCTTGTGGTAACTGAACCCCATCTGCTTGGTTGGATAACATCCAGTGAACGTGAGATGAAGACCCCTGCAATGGACTTGCAGCTATCAGCAAAAACCCTCTGTGAACATCACGGACCAAGGCCCAAGCTGGAGGTGATAATAAAAACTGACCAAAACCACAGCCAAGAAATGCACGTGCTCTAAAAAGGCAGACCCAAGGAGGAGCCATGCAAAACAATTCCTAGAAAATGTAAACTAGTTTGGGGGGAAAGTCTGAATATGTATAATTGTTTATGAATATGTGTTGGAGTCCAGAGTATTCCTCTGGCTGCCCTGGGGGGTCTGGGACCCCACCAGGGGGGTCTAGGACCCTGGCAGAGAGCCCAGGACT
>VYXC01008047.1:1150551-1219385 GCA_013397175.1 Platysteira castanea
TGTCCCTTATTGTCTTTTTATTAAAACTTTTAAATTCTCACAGGAGAGTGAACCTTGTTTCTCACACTACTCTCTTACCTGGCGGGTTTTCTCTTTGGAAGGGTAGAGATCCCACAAGATTTTGGCCGGGTGGTGAGGGGCTGGGCACAGCTCCTCTTGCTGTCAGCGTTGGAGGAGAACGGTCGAGCTGTTGCTTACCGCAGAGAGAATTCACTACCACCGCTGGATCCCAGCCCTGTCCTGCTTCTCCCTTACTGCGGCCGCCGCTCCGAGGTTCCAGCCGCAGCCACCCAGCCCCCGCCATTGTCCCCGTGAGGGGCCGCGGCTGAGCTCGGCCCACAGCGCCCCCTGCAGGCGCGGGGGAACCATCGCACCCGCCCTGCCCGGCCCGGAGCCACCGGCGCCCCCTGCCGGCCGTGAGCGGAACTGCACCGAGGGGAAAGGGCCTGGGCCGGGAGAGGCTGCACCGGGGGCTGGCTCTGCTCGTTGTTGCTGCCGTGGTTATTGGTGTTTGTTTGCCGTGTTTTATGTATATCAGTAAAGAACTGTTATTCCTTTTCCCATCTCTTTGCCTGAAAGCCTCATAGTTTCATAGTTATAATAATTTGGAGGGAAGGGGGTCACTTTTTCTATTCCAAGGGAGGTTCCCGCCTTCCTTGGCAGTTGTTCAAAACAAGACACCTGTAAAATAATCCTACCTACAGGTGTCAAAGTCAAGGGACACATTCTGCCTCCTTACTGTGTGCCTTACTTTCTTAAAATGCAATTGAGGTGGAAATATCTCTGCATGACAGTGGTGCAGTTAACAGGGATCAAATTTTTGTGGTGGTTCTCTTTGACACTACAGTGAGGTTTGCCAGATAAAATTGTCACAAGACAATTAACATGACTCACAAGTAGTCAGGCAGTTGTTCCTCTTTACCTGGGGTCCACTTATAAGCCACAAAGCATCCCTGGCAAATACTTCTCCAGGAAGTTTTAATCCCTTTCTATCTGCTGCATGTGCCCACCAGCACAGCAGCTGTTCTCATCAAAGCACCAGAGACAACACTCTGAATCATGGGCAGGAAAAAATTCGCTTTTACAACTGGAATTTACTCTTCTAAGTCATCAAGATTCTTGAAGATACTACCCTAAACTTACAGCTTAATCCCCAAACTGTACGAAAGAGCAAAACAAAGCTCACAGTAAGACAAAACCACTTTTTTTAGAGATGCTGCAGCAAGGTCTTCAGCCCCCGGCATCAGACTTCTGGGTAGCTGCAGTCACTGATTCATACCTGATTCCTGACAAACTTCACTTAGCCAGTTGAGCTGATACCTCTTTCCCAGATGAGAACAATTAAGACAGTAAAATGCAGCAGGCACACACTCCAGCACTGCTTCCACATGCAAAGCAGTGCCATGGAAACAGAGAAATGCCAGCGCGGCGGGAAGGGCAATCGCAGTCACCAGATGAGCAGTGAATCCAGGGCTGAGGCAAACAGCTGTCAGCAGGATTAGTGACACAGACTGCATTTCACAGGGCAGCTCACATTAATACTGCAGGATGGTATTTAAAAATCTGGACAGAAATTTGTTACTTCATCATTAGCTACCACGTTATCACTTGCCCGCACAGATAACACGAAGGGCAGTGGCATGACCTGCAGGCTGGAGAAATAAAAGATTCAGCTTTAGCTTTATCTCTTCACTTCAACAGCCTTTTCTACTTATTTCCTACAGCCTGTAATTTTACACCTTCCTATGCAATACTTCTTGTTTCCCAGCAAAAGAGAACAGGGCAGCCCGTGGAGTGTCCTACTGCCCTTTTTAACTTTAATAACAACAGCCAAACCACTTGTTCCCAAACTTGGAAACTGAGTGTCCTCTGCAGCAGATCTACAAACAACTCCACAGCAGGACAGCCTTCAGCTCCAAGCAGATGCAAACATCTGCTTCTCCCTCCTGCAGGTTCCTGTGACATCTGACCAAAGACTTCAGGGAATGCTGCTCCTCCGCCATCCAGCCTCGCTTCTGCCCACTCCCGGCACTGCAAAGCGAGCGTTGAACGCCATCAGAATGGGAGAGGGGTAAACACAATAGAGAGGAAGTGAAGATTAAGAGGCAGCGTATGCTGGAGAGGCAGTGTCCTAGGTTATAGTGTAAGATGGGCCCCTCCAAAAAATATTCTATTACCATTTTCATGAGCTGTTGAGACCAGGTGGGGTGGTGCTCCCTGCCTCCTCCCTCTGGACTATCTTCTGTTAATGGGCCCATCAATGCCTTCCTGCACGACTCACAGATAACTGGCTCCTGGATTATCTCCTGTTAATGACCCATCAAGGCATTGCCCATGACTCACCATCCCATTGTGAGATGCTCCGCCCAGGGGGAAGGAGCCAAGCATTCCCACCAGGATAAAGTCTGGGGGTTTTGGAGCAGCGAGGAGAGCCTTTTCCACTGGACTCCCAGAGGAACAGCCTTTCCCACAGGATTCCCAGAGGACAAAAGCTACACAACCACCACTGGACTTCCTGAGGAGGACCAGACCTTTTCTACAAGATCACTGTTTTCAACAGGGAGAACTTCAAGGAGAACTACAGCTGTCACCTGACCAGACTGCTACCACCACCCTGCCTGGCAGGGTGCCAGGTCATACCCTGACTCTGTCAGCTTAAATCAGTGTTTTCTGTATTATTGCTTTGTTTTATATATATTTATATATATATGTATATTTTAGTAAAAGAACTGTTATTCCTATGCCCCATATCTCTGCCTGAAAGCCCCTTAATTTCAAAATTATAATAATTCAGAGTGAGGGGAGTCGCCTTTATTCCATTCCAAGGGAGGCTGCTGCCCTCCTTAAGCAGACACTTGTCTTTCAAACCAAGACAGGCAGGCAAGGGCTCCACCAGATACTCTCCAGTGAAACATGCTATGGATGTGTCATTAACTCTCCATGGATGTCTGCTCCATTGGAGGTCAACAGGGCACTGGGTAGAGGAGAGGTTTGAGGGCACCACACTCGAGGCACACCCCAGGGCCTGAAGACAGAGGTGAAGATGAATTTTTGCTCTCAGGCCAGACTGACCTGCAGCAGCCTTTCCACCTGCTCTGCCATCAATGCGGCCCTGAGCCACCGAGGTTTCCCGCAGGACATCAGCCAGAGCCTGACTGTGCCACCGCAGTACAGAGTCATCACCAACTCGCTCTGAGCTCAGCGGGCTCCCACAGCAGCTGCAGCAATCCAGCTTGTCCAGCCTTATTTATTTGATAATGTTTCACAATCTTCTAACCATTCAAACCCTAATGAACACACGTGCCAAAAATAGCAGAGAAATCAGCCATAACACCAGCCAGGTAACACCTCTCGTAGCTTTTTCATTACTATTTTACCAGTGCTATTGTGAGGTGGTGAAAATTTCTAAAGGACTCAGCCTTTTACGTTTTTGGAAAGTTTTGTCTTCAAATTAGATGAAGACAAAAGGATGCTGCATATATAGAGAACCATAGAATGGTAATGATGTCTTAGGTTTTAACTTTTATATTTCTCAAATCCTGTACTCCCTAGTGTGTAACTGGAGTTTTGTGTGGCCTGTTAACTTCTGTTCTCTCATCAGATTGTCCTAAAACAAGCCATTCTTGGTTTGCTCTCCAAGGACACCCAGATTGTCCTAGGCCCAAAAAGTGTAAACCAAAATCTTAGCAGGGGGGCAAACTTGGGGAAAATTACATCATTA
Organism: Platysteira castanea; assembly: GCA_013397175.1. Classification (NCBI taxonomy): domain Eukaryota; kingdom Metazoa; phylum Chordata; class Aves; order Passeriformes; genus Platysteira; species Platysteira castanea. The sequence goes on from VYXC01008047.1 coordinate 1,154,273, forward strand.
ACTGAAGTTTTAATTGGAGATTTAACCCTGATATGCAAATGAACCAAACTTATAAAAATGTGTGAAGAACTCATGACCCAGCGTCAATCTTGGGAGTAGCCTCTGGACTCACCAGGGTGGACCTTTCAAGGCCCCTGAAATAAATACCTACCTTTATTCCCTATATTTCTGTCTAGTCCCTATGTTTTAGGTGGCCATCTCAGGCATCAGTTTAGGCTGGAAGAGACCTTAAAAGTGATCTGGTTCCAACTCTCTGCCATGGGCAGGCACACCTTCCACCATCCCAGGTTGCTCCAAGCCCCATCCAGCCTGGCCTTGAACCCTTCCAGGGATGAGGCAGCCACAGCTTTTCTGGGCAACCTGTGCCAGGGCCTCAGCACCCTCATGGTCAAGAATTTTCTCCTAAAACATCTAATCTAAGCCTATGCAGGGCAGACACTTACTGTCTTCAGCTTCCAAAGGACTCCTGTAATACTTGAGATGGCCAAAACAGGAGCCAAAGGAAACCCAGACATCAGCTCTGCACCAGTATTGGGCTCTCAGGGGGAAGCAAACACTGGGCTCCAGCACACCTGACACACAAACAGCCAGAAATCCTGCAGGTACAGCACCTGTCACAGAGGCTACCTGGAGCAAGTGTTGAAAATTATCTACAAAAGAGAATGTGGGAGGTGGAAAACCCCAGAGCACACCTGCAGTAGTTAGAAGAACTATGGTACAAGACAAAATTAAGGCGTTTTCATTATGTGGTCCTTAATGAATGTTTGTTCATGTCAAAACCTCCCCTTCTGTGAGTGAGCTGTGTCCTCCCTTTTCTCTTTTCTCACCAATCACAGAGCCCCAACAAGAAAAAAAATTTTAAAAGAGCCTTCCACCGTAACCCAAAATAAAAGGGTGATGCTGCCGCTTGAGCTACCCTCCTCACACCTTCTCCTACCATTCTCTAATAATGTTTATCTAAAAACTGCACCAGGAGGCTTTTAACCATTCCTGTTTATACAGAACACAGTGAAATGACCAGTGGCTAAATTTCAATCATTACTCAACAAATCTGGCTTTTTGAATCGGTGATTTCCTGTTTTGCTCTCACTACAGGACTGATTCAGATCTCCCCTGACGCCAACGGAAAGTGATTTCAGCCTTTATCAGCCCAAGGTTCCCAGATTCTGTAATTCACAGCTCAAAGACCCGAGTAGTGCTTATTTGGCCAAGAGCTGCCCAGCTGGCATGCTCCAGAAAAAACCTGGCTGCCTGGTCTGGATCAGCCCAGCGCTCTCCTTACTTCCTCAGTTACTGGTGGATATCTTGGTCATCCACAAGAAGAATATGAGAATAAAGTATCAGCATTTTCTTAGTTACATTCCAAAAACATCACTTCTTTAAAATCTCTCTAATGGTAAGAAAGCGTGTCCTGTAGCACATCTCTCAGTTTAACAAAAAAATTTGAAGGTATTTTTCATGTTACTAAAAGTCCATGGCTAAGAATAACAAACTTTTTATTTCTATTTGCAAAACAAAGTCTAGATTTTTTTACAAGGAAGAATACTAAACACATCTGTCTCACATGGAACGCCACCAAGTTTGGAAAAGCTATCAATCAGTTGTGATCAGGGCCATTAAAGAAGCTTTATGGTTTTATTGCAGATTTTTGTCCCAAGGTTTTAAAAACAGAGCTGCACATTTAAGACTTGGGTTTCTAGGGGGAAAAAAAAGTTTAAAGCTGTTCTGCCAATAAAAATGTTAGCATTTTATTTATAGAAACTTTGCTCACTTCCCACAGCAGAACAGATAAACTTTAAAGTCTGTCATTTAATAATGGATAGTAAATAGTATAAACACATTAAATGCAATACGAGCAGCTCCACAGAGCTGAATACACACAGCTCTGATAGAAACAGCAAATTTCTGACATTTCCTACAAATCAGAAATTTTGACAAACACTTGTCCTCCTTTGTGAATATTTTTTCCTTCCCGGTCATTCAGCAGTTGTAGATCAGTAATTTTACTGAGGGGTTTTTTTCCAAATGCCCAAGTCCTGCATTGAGAGGAGATGGCCTTAGGTATTTCAGATGGCAGTAAGTAAATTAACTTCCAGGCACATTAGCAGCAAACGTGACATTCCTCAGCTTCACTCTCTACAACTAATGATTGTCATACCCATATCCTCAATTCTCTGTCTTTGAACTATCCCAAAAGTTTGCAAAAAAATCAACAGCTTTTACTTGCAAATATCTACACTCAGATGCTACCTTACAGATTTCTTAGATTTTTAGAGAAAAACACAGTGGTTACTCCAACATCATCTTCTTTTTTCCCCTCTCTTTTTGGCTTTGACAGATTTTTATTTTTAGTTTGTTTCTTCTGCTATAAAGGCACAACAAATCAAACTTTCAAGCACAACCACACAGATAAGAAGGTAAAATCGAGGTGAGATTCATGAGAACTTCCACAATAACCTTTCTCACGTCATCCTTTCCCTTCACACCCCAACTCATGCTTCATTTGTTATGTCCATTGTCCTCAGTGATTAATGTTGCCCTTCCCTCCCTGTGCACCACCGGAAAAACAGAATTTTGAGCAGTTTGGCACAACTCCTCCAAGCCCACCAAAGAGCTTCTTCCTCCACTTTCGGACTGCCACAGCTGCAAGTGCCCAGCTGAACCAGCACTAGGTGACCTGCAGATGTAGAAACCTGCCAAGAGCATCAAAGCCTTCTGGCAAACTTTCAGCCCCTCCACTCTTCCCACAAACTCAACGAGCAGCCCCTGACACAGCCTCTGCTGCTTCCACCCTTCCTGGCTGCAGCTGCTTTGCTCCCCAAGGGGCCCACCCTGTTGCTGAGGTCCCACTGACTTTTCCTTGACAAAAATAAAGTCCCCAGTGGGCTGGACTCTGCTCCAGAGTTACAGGAGCCAGACTCCAAGCACTGCTGTCTCCTTACAGAAACCACTGCAAAGTTTTCCTTCCTCCCCAAACATGGACGTAAAGGACCTTTATGATGTTACATCACCCTGTACCTGCAGGGTTCAGCCCTTTCTGGGAGAAGAACTGGCAAAGAAATGAGAGCTGCAGCATCTTCCCCAGAATATCTGGGCTTCTGGGTCTGGCCAGGAGACCTTGTGCTGCAAAGTCTCTTATGGCTGTAAATGAATTAAATCCTCAAGTTCAGGCTGTAGAAACACAAGAGACCTGGAACTCCCCATGTTGCTGAAGCCAAGCATGGACCACATGACAGCCACACACCCTGAGGGACAGGTTATGGTCCATCCCAGGCAGACCTCGTGAGGGAGCTTTGCTTTTTAAAAATGCCTTTCTTCCTCTTTCTACCTGAAAGTACAGAAGGACAGACATGTTACACCTCCCCTACGGCTTTCAGAACCACTAATTCTGTTCCACAAGTCTTTATTTTACCTTTACCAGAGACAATAAATCTCGAGGTATAAATTGGGAGCAGATGGAGCGGGATGTAGACTGTCAGCTTCCATTAGCAACACCGGGAACTCTGCACACGCCACAGCCAAGCCGGAGCCTTTCATCTCGGCCCTGTGCAACTGAGGGAAAAGCTACTTGTCTGTGTTGGGGCTCCCAACAGGAAAACATCAGTCAGGGCCAGATGTGAGTGCACCGATGGCCAGAATCATTGGTGTAGGATGGCTCTGCCCATAAATTACCAGATCATGGTGCAATCAAAGTCATGGGGAGGTTGGAACAGGGCCGCACAAAGAGACAACAGTGAAAAGTAGCATGGGAAGCAGAGGTGGATTTCTGGCTTCCCAACCCTCCTTTCCTTCAAAAACTGCGAGTTGCACTGCTGAAGAGGAGCATGGGAAGGCTGGGGACCAAGCAAACTGTGACACTGCTCTGTGCTGTCCCATGCAGCCATAAAAACGCCAATTTTGAGGAGCTGCCCTCCTAGCACTTCTCAGTCCAAAGGAAGGGGACTGCAGGCATCTGCAAGCCAGGGAAGTGCAGCAGGAGCACACGAAGACTTTCCAAGAGAGGAGCTCCCTCCAGCTCCTGAGAAAGGGCAGTTTTGAGAAAAAACCAGCCCAAACCTCTGCCTAGAACCTCTTGTGTTACTGCCACATTTGCCTTTCCCAGACTTTCAGGAGTATGACCACACAAGGGACCCAAGCACACTGTGCTGGCTGCCAGTGCCTCCTCTGCTCTCCATCTCAGCCTTCCCCCACAGCTCCTGGAGGTGCCCCATCTGTCTGAGCCTGCTCAGCAGCAACCTGCAGCTCTGTGCTCTGCCCCAGTGCCAAAGGCACTCACAGCCCGTGCTGAGCAGCTGCCAACTGCTCCAGCCCTCTTCCATCACTGCCTGCTCCTGAGCCACTCCTGTCCTGCCACAGTCCTCCACAGCTCGGGGTCACAAGCACCCCACTGGTGTGAGCTGAACCCCACGGTGGTGCATGGAAAACTGCCACCACAAAGAGCCCCAGAGCTGTGCATCCCTCCATTGTAGATTCCTACCTTCATCCTTTTAACAGTTAAATAATCGGGAGCATGAGAGGACATTCAGTGTGAGAGATTCAGTCATCCTTTCTTTTTTAAAAACACAGAGTGCTGGGCAATGGAGAATTGGTTGTATTGACTGAGTACCATCCCACATCAACCAAACTCCTCTACACAGTCAAACACCATCAGATGGATGCATCATTTGAAACAGATACAAAGCCTACATATTTTGGAAAGCAAAATTCTGGAGATGTAAAATGTTGATTTGGCACCACAAACTTTCTTCAAGCCTCTCTCCCCCTCAGTTATTTCCTGTTTAATCACCAAGGCACACATTACCCAAATTTTGCAAACTGGAGAGCAACACACCACCATGTTGCTTTTATGAATAGAAGGAATGTAGTCATGGTGTCAAGAAACACTGGGTAGAGAAGGAAAAAAAGAAAAGAACAACTTTCAGCAAATCCAGTGACTGCCCTAGTCTGAAATAAGTCCCAAGATCCATCAGTCCATGAAACAACCTCATTTTTCAAATCTGCAATGAAATATCACCTCTCAAGATTGTCTATACTCCACAGAATTATTAAGAAATGGTTTGGCAGAAATTCAGGTAGCACAGGAAGGAGAAATTAAAAGGGAGTATTTAAAGAAAAAAGAACAGGGAGAAAATGTTATATTTCAATTCCTAAACCTTTAAGATACCTCCTTCTGGAGAGCGACCTTAGTCAGGCCAGTAAGATGCCAGTAAGAGTGACCTGGCAGGATGCAAATTATCCAGTCTCTATCCCTGGACAACCAGTGCAGCCTTCAGCATCTTCAGCCCCGACTTCATCACTGTAGCAAACTGATTGCTTGTGACAGGTGACAAAGGACACGAGAGGACAAGGAGCACCAGGGGCAAACAGCTTCTCCTCAATCCTGCTGATCACAGCGCAAAGTATTTTTGAAGTATTATGCCAGCACTTTGACAGAGTCCGAAGAAGGAGACAAGTGTGCAAAGTCAGGGAGGATGGATTACCTCGGCTGATGGATGTCCTGGTTGTTGCCGACTGGGAGAAACTCGAGTGTTTCTGGTAGTGGCTCTTTGTCCTTGCACCAAGCAGCTCAGTCCTTGCCTTCCAGCTGGGACGTGGTGTTCAGTGGGCACACACAGCCTCTGGTTAACCCACCTGGCAACGCTGACCAGTAAGTGTTATCCCAGGTGGGAAGGAAGCAGGAATATTTCATGGGGAATTCAGGCTGGGCTAGTTTGTAGGTCTGAGAGACAGCAGCAGAGGTTGATTCTGGTTAATACTTGGGTTTTTCTACCCTTACCACTAATTCGAGTCCAAGTGAATCTTATTCTACCTCAGACTCAGAACTGGAAGGGAAATGACACACTGGGCAGATTTCTCTAAGAAGGGTTTAAGATAATGCACTGTGTAAAGACAAAAATAATGCTTTGAGTGGTGTTAAGGAAGGAATTCAAAGTAAACACTTTGAATTCACCCTTTTTCCTCTCCAGTAAACTGGAGAAGATTCTAGAGACGCAGGGTTATTGGTGTGTTTGCAGAGGTAAAAGCAAGCTTTCAGAGGGAGGAAAGATCCTGAAATAATTATGATCAGTTAATTTAAGCCCAACTGCAGGGAACATGGTGAGGAAGTCAGAAGGCTCGAGAGATGAAGATGAGTCACTGAGCTTTCTGCTTGCAGGCAGTCACTGCTAATCCAGCCTGGGTAGTTGACAGCAGACCGTGCTGTTACCTGCTAATGGTTTGAGTTAAATGGCTCCTCACCAGCTCCTCTGGAGCCTCCACACTCCTGTGCTGCAGGCAGGGCCACAGGAGGGAGAAGTCCTCACCTCCCTCTCCACGTGTATCAGTTTGAAGCAGGCAGGACTGCTCTGTTACACACTGTGACTTCTGACAAAGGTTGTCTAACATTACCTCCACACACCTCACTCTGAGGGCAGGAGAGCTCCACATGGAGAAAAGTGCAATGAGATGAAGCTTTGGAACTGCACATCAACACAGAGCCTTGCTAGAATACCACTATTAACCAGCAACGAGAAGTTTAACACAATAAAAACCATTTTAGCCCTTGCATCATCACGCAGCCCCCGGCCATGCTTACACCCTGCTGAGAAAGTTTCACACCCATGTGAATTTGGCATATTGCAGAAGCCAGAAGTACAAGCACGGTACAACACTGCTCTCCACACACGGTGCCAAAATACCCCATTTGTCTGCTCTGCATATTCCCAGCGATGTTGCTTTGGGAGCTGCCAGGGTTCACAGAGGAACTCTCACCAGCAGCAGCTGAAGCCTCTCACTCTCCTCCTCTCACAGCTGTCAACAACCCATTAAAGCCCAGCACCAGCCTTGCATTAGCCATATTCCATCCCCAAAACCTCCTGGAGGCTTCTTCAAATGTGTTGCAGATCAAAAGCATCTGCTCCAAAATCACTTTTTAGCTGACCATGGTATCCTATCTGAAATTCTCTTGCCTCTATTTACTCAGATTTCTGTGTTTTATCAGTAAAACAAGCCACGGCTCAGAGAACAGCAGCAGTTGCAGACTGTCTTGCTCCTGCCTTTAACTTTCTACCTCTGCACAAGAACTGGAGGACAACTTTTTCCTAAAACTATGGCATAAATAAAAAAAAAAACAAACCCACAAAACATTTTGAATTACATCATCAGAAGTTTCTCAAAGAGGTATCAACAGAGTGGCTATTCAGGAAGAGACAAAGGAAGTACTATTAATCCCCACACTGGAGATCAAGACCTGAGGTAAAGGAAGATTAAATGAACCTTCTTTGTTTACCCAGGAAGTCTCTATCTAGCCTGGAAGACAAGTCCAAATCTCCTAATTTCCAGCCCAGCCTCTTCACCACAAAACAGACTTCCTTCCAACTAATAAAAGCTTACAGGAATCTCAGTTCAATATTTGCATGAACATCAGGCACATCAGCACATCTTTCATAGCAGGAGACAGAGTGCAGATGTACACAGGAAAAAAAGGAATAGATAAAAATGCTGGTTGAGATGATCTTTTTTTGTTCTGGCCCTTGCCCAGCACACCCTCTCCTGCCACCACGCAGGCCAATAAATCATCATCTCTCCACATCATGTACACGCAGCTTGTGTCTCTTGCTGCACTGTCACAACTCTACTGAATTTATCTTCATCTTTGTTCAGGGAGACAAATGGAACGATGCAGAACCCACTAATGAAAGTTAAAGGAAAGACAATTAGACAGATGATCACAGTAATGTGAATTAGGTTGAAGAGCTTTCAGGGCCCTGTGCAAGTGCAGCCACCTTCCCAGGAGCTAAACAGACTGCTCTGCATGCTGGAAGCTATGAGATTCTCCCTCATGATCACAAAAATTCCTAGGCATTACCTACTGCCTGTATTCCATCCTGGGAGCATAACATTCTCGAGTTCTAGCACGGTTTTGAGCTTTACAAGGCAACCACAGAGCCAGGCTGAAATCCCATCAATACAAATTAGTTCTAAAGTGAGAAGTTGCTGTTAGTTGAACAGGAGAGGCAGTTTCACCCCGGGAAGACAGAAATGAAGAAACCCTTATTCCTTTAACTCTTTGCTGGCCTGACACCATGGTTTGCAGGAGCCAGGCTGGGGACAGAGGGTGCTCAGGCTGCAAAGAAAAAGCTGGAGAAGTCCAGCTCATGGGATGCATTGTCCCTGCTGCTGACACAACACCTGTACATGCAGCACATTGAGAATGTCACCCCAGCAGGGTGATGTCTATTTATTTATGCAAAATACATTGTCAAGTTAAAATATTCTCTGTGTGTGAAGATATCTGCACTTGGATTATAAAGGCACGTTCTACACTCTGACCAGGGAATGCTTCTGTTACAGCAGTGACTTGGGATCTGCTGAATGCCTGAAAGTGGTCAGTGCATATCCCAAAGAGCTTCTGAGCTCTGCTCCCATCCCATCACCCATGCTTGTTTCTCCAGTTGGACGGAAACCCTGGACAGAGTCAGAATCACAGCTGGACACAGTCTGGCAGCAGTGAACATCATCTGCAGACTTTCAGGCATCATCACTTGTAAAGTTCAAGTCAGACTCCAAGGTATGCAAGTGCCATTTAAAAATAAGTAGTTTTAAACACCTCTAAATATTTCTATAAAACAACTGGTAAAACTCCTTCGGAATTCTATACCTGCACAACAACGCAAATTTCACACATCAGGAAACACACTTTAATAAATGTTTTTTCGCAGGATCTGTTCTCTGGTACTTTTAGAAATTAATGCTACCACATATTTCTTTCAAGAAGAAATAAGAGCAGGAGGTACACAACAGCTCCCCAGCCGATCAGCTCAGGACTGGGACTGCAGTCACAGCATTGCACTCGGGGCTTGGGGAGGTAAAGAAGGGCTTTATGCAGCACACACAAACCAGGCAACTCTAACATATGCAGCATTACAAATGGTTTCAGCGAAGGCAGAGCATATCAGCTCTGAAAAGTCTCACATGGAATCCTAAAGGGGTTTGATGCTTTTCAGCGCAGCTGGTCAAAAAACAGGCAAAGGCTCATCCAGCCTAACCTCACCCCAGCCCTGTTTGCCTCTTGGACAAGGATTCCTGAAGACTTGCAGAGCAGGGAGGTTGAGGATAGATGAGGCTTTGGAAGTGCCCAGTGGGATGAATCCGGGTGGGATGGGAGGCACACCGACCCCACACACAGAACCAGTGGTTCTATCCGTGATGCCAAGTCACTGAAATGCAGCTCTTCTGAAAAACATCTACAGATCAGATTCTTCTAAACAGGGAAGCTAACACACATTGACTGCAGAGACATAAGCAAAAAGAGCTGAAATGCAGCAAGATCGATACATCATTAGATGGAAACAAAATTATCTTTGTCAAAGGCAGGCTGTATCTTTTATATTCTGGTCATAAAGGAGAAATGTTTTATTTCCACATCCTTCACTGAACTACATTAACATCACCTAAGCTGCATAAGACATCATATCCAGGATGACCCAAAATCACAATATAGAAAAACACCTGTTCTTCAACAGAGCAGATGAAAAGCTGTACGGATTTATCAAGAAATGTGTTTATCTATTAAATTCCTATAAATTGCTAACAATAAAGTGTACAAATGGTATCCATTTGCATGGGATGTACAGAATGGAAGGACCAGAACAAGCCTTAAGTTGTGGGAGCCCTGAGCTGAGCTGTGCCATCCAGGACGGGAGGAGAATATCAGCAAATCCACATTCTGCAGTGCCACTGCAAAGTCTAATCTTTCTCAGAGGTTGTTGCTATAAAAGACCTTCAATATACTTGATCTCATTTACTTTAAAAAGCCTGTCAGAAAGACTTGTCAGCAACTTCTTAGAAAGGCAGCAGAGGGAGGGGAAGCAGATTGTTAACATTAGAATATCACCTTCCATCTGGATGTGTTTAACATAGGATCAGATACAAGATTTGGACACAAATTTGAAGTCCTTGGTCTCATGCCCAGATTAAACTTGAACTTAAGAACTTGAAGACATGTTCTCGTCTGTGGGATGAGCATGTTAATAAAAGCTCCAAACACTCAGGCAATTTCACTGCTTATACTCCCTTGCACTTCTTTAAAAAAAAAGCTAAGTACATTTAAAAATGAAAAAACTATAAAAAGCCATTAAACACCTACAAGCCCTGCTGAAAAGAGAAAAAAGAAGAAAGGGAATAGACAGAAGTAATCTCTGAAGTTCTGCAGTTTTAAAGAGTCTACTAATAAATGGACTTATTGATAGGCACCAGCTGAAAAGAAGTTCATGATTGCCACTTACTTAACAATGATCTCAGCCTCAGGCTCTGCTTCTGAGTAGAAGGAAAAATGTAAAATATATGGAGGGATGGAGAACATCAGAAAATAATTACTTTTCAAGGGGGCATTTTGAAGAGATAGTTAAAAAATAAAGGAACTACATGTTGCACACAATGAGGTGGCTTATTATTGATAAAAAATTTTATTGACAGCATCTGAGTAACTACAATGGATGTGAATTCCAAGGGGAATCAGCTGCCTGTAGAACAGTGTATTTTCAGAGCAGAGGACATCTAGGCTTCATCACATCATACTCCTCAGGCATTCCTCATTCTCCTCACAGCCACCAGTTTCTGTCTCCACTTCTCCCCATCCCTTTGGCACTACCTCACCTCAAGAAAAACAAATAACTCACTAAACTGCTTTTTACAAAACATTCATTTCATTAAATAGGTTCAATAAATGGTTTAATGTACAGAAAAACAACGTGACTTTGCCTGAAGAGCTGAGAAATGCAATTCACCTGGTCTGCCAGGGAACTCCAGCCTTTGCAGAGCAGCAGGACCCATCCAGCACACGCGGCACCAGCAGCCAGAGCATCCCTGCATCAGCTCTTCAGGTGCACTCACAAGATTGCTCTCTAAAACCAACCACAAAGGAGCAGCACAACAAGTGCACCGGAATTCATACTTGAAATAGAAAAAAAAAAAAATATATATATATAAAGAAAAAAGAAAAGGATACTATTCTTCCTGTTAGCAAACAAAATCAGATGAATCAATCTCCAGTCNTTATTTCTACATTTTAAATACTTATTTTCAACACCACCACCCAACAATAACCTGGCAGTACCGATCTGAAAAAAAAATCTGGTTTGCACTTGCCATAACAAATTCCCACCTTTTTTTATGCAAATAAAGAGAAAGTCAGAGCAAGAACAAAAAAGATTTTTCTGTATGGCAAAAAAGTGATTTGGTGGTGAATTACTTNTATCTGAAAAAAAAAAATTGTTTTGCACTTGCAATAGCAAATTCCCATGTTTACTTTTTTATGGAAATAAAGAAGTCAGAGCAAGAACAAAACAGATTTTTCTGCATAGAAAAAGGTGATTTGGTGGTGAATTACTTGCTCTTCCCTTGTCTTTTTTAAAGGGGAAGATGGTAAAAGCACATTTCTGATCAGAAAGCACTGAAGATTAAAACAAGAATTTAGAATAAGAATTAAAAGGAAAAGACCCCAAACACTTCCTAAACCAACTACATCCTTTGCTGTGGACTTTAACCATACCTATTTATTCCACAGCCAGATGTCAGTGCAAACTTATCCCCAAAAAGCCTGGCCCTTCCCAGCGTGCCAAAACAAACCTTTGCTTTCCAAAGGAGAACATCACCACGGCTCAGCAGCCACCACGTGCCCACATTTCTGCTCAGGCTGCACCCACAAGGAGAAGCTGCAGCACAAAAAGTCCTTTCCCTGGGTTAGGGGAAGAGTTGATGAGCAGGAATTTTTCTCACAGGAAATTTTGGTGAGAACACGTTGTCAGGCTTTCATAAAAAAATATTTTCTTGAGGAAAAAGGAAACATTTTTCCCTTTGGCAGCCCAGAAAAGGAACAGCTCCATGTTTTCCAGAGTAACTGTACATATTTCTTATGAAAACAGAAGTGTTTTATATAAGCTATTTGATGAACTAAGCAATCTCTGGTAAAAAGAATTACCATCTTAAACACTTGGAGACAACATCTGCTACCAGCTCCACTTAAAGGCAAAGTAACCTCACAGTAAAGCTCTTCAAAGCACAGAACTTCACATTCAGAAACACTAAATTTCACAAGAATTAGTCAGGAGAGATAGCTATACATTTCATTCTATGTCCAAGCTAGGATTGCTGCTGGTTCTAAAGGTAAAATTGTTTAAAGCAAACCATCTGGAGCACAACATTTCCAACATTATTTCTTTTTCAGCCACTGGGACACCACAGCCCCACGTAAGAACAGTTGTTCAAGGCTTCCTTTCACTGTGAAAAAGTCTTGCCCTTCATATGTAACACTGACACTGATTCTGTGTTTCCACTGCATTTTTAAACTGAAAAGCCCCACTTGGTCACCAATTATTTAAAATGCAAACACTCCAGTCCCAGCCCCAGGTTTTGTTGTATCAAGGTGCACATGAAGTACTGTGAACAAAAAGCAGCAAAGCTCCTGGGAATTTTGGTACTGACTTGAATAGAGCCTGACTTTTTCCCTGTTGCATCCACATTTCCCAGTTTCTTTTTATTCTCATTCATTTTGATTCTCATCCAACCCAAAGCATTAACCTTGCAGTCTAGGTGTGACAAAGGCATTCATGGAAGAAGAGTATATTTATAGCACGTTCAGGAGCTTCCCGGCACTGACAAAGACTGGGGCAGCATCAGAATCCGAGCTCCAGAGCAGCATTTGATCATCTCTCACCTCCCTGAAAGCTCCTCCAAAATCAACAGATGGACGTGGCTTAGAAAGCAACTGCTGCTGTTACTGCTAAAGAACACCGAGAGAAATTAGCTCGTTCTTTTGTAATTGTAATTTAGCCACCAGCCAAACAGATGCACAGGAGCTATTCCACATGACACGGGCTTGGTTTATTACCTGGACCTGTGAAATCAAATTGTCTTTCACTCATTTCTCAGCCTGTACCCAGGGAAATGCATGGATACACCTCCATCCCTACCCAGGAACACGCTGAACAGATTATAACTTCCATCTACACCCCAATATGGGGAAGTACTTCTGAATCAGAAAATCTCAGTCTAAAAACACAACAGTCAAAGCATCAACCCTTATTCAGACACGGATTGTCCCCCAATTAAAATTTCTGCCTGTTTTCATCAAAAGCAGCAAACCCTTCAGCTGCTCTGCACCGCTGGGTAGACTTTAATTTGCAAAGCACTGCTTACAAGGAAGACAATTTTTTAGAGCACCTGAGATTTAAAGGAATTATCTAAATCACAAAGAAGCATCCATTTCCAAGCAAAAAAAAAATGGTGACTAAGAGCACAAAAGATTCTACATAATTCAGTTGCTTTCTCCTGTCTGCTTTGACAGGCGAACTTGTGCCACAAACAAAGCCTTTGTAAAGTGTGTTTGTTTTCCATCCTTCATAATTAGTCCTTGCATTCTCTGATTTGTCAGCTTGGTATTAAAGAAAAACAATAATTTTCTATTATGATATAGTGCTCTAAAAGCATTTAACAGTTCCTCTTTGCTACTGAATGATAAGAGACTGCACTAATTAATTGCATTCCCTCTGTTTTATGCTTCATAAAAACTTTAGCAGTGGTTTCAAAGGCACAAAAGGACATTTAAACAGCCTGCACTCTCTAGAAAAAAAAGCCATGTGTGCCTTGAAAAATGTCTTCCTAAAACAAATGGCCACAATTAATGTAATTTAAAAGATTTCTGGTTCAGAAGGACTTACCAATCCATGCCCAGTTACATCTAGAACTTCTCATTCTAGAGATGCTTACTCCTTCCAGTTTACTGGATTTAAATACACTGAAGTTGGTAACATTCCTCCCTCTCTGAAATTTTCCCACAAATGAAGATCCCTAGTATTTCTCTAACAGTGGAGAAAACTAAGCAATAGAAAATAGATAATTATTCTCTGGTTTGTCCATAAATACAGGATGGAGTTATTTTCCGGCTAGCAAAAATATTGTAAAATTAGAAGTATTAAATCCAATATGAAACAAAACTCCAAAGGTATCAGTTTCAAAATTAAGATGCATTAAGGTACAAATTCCTGACGAATAATTATTTTCTCTAAGAAGATCCTGGAGGGTTGAAGAAAGGCAGTGCAATCTGTGAACTATCTGACAAATGCTGAGAACAATGCCCGATTCTTATTTAATAACACATAGAACAACTGCAATTTAATGCATCATAAACCAGGTTTAATTCATTTCAGGATGTTTTAATGAAAGATGGTAAAATAAGGGACAGATAATCTATCTGTGTTCCTGATCCTACAAGTATATATGAGCTCATGTCAGCACTGACACTTTTCTCTCTTACATAATTAGGATGTAGGATGCCTATTACTGAGACACCTACATAAATATTAAATTAGGACATTTATTCTTCTCGGTTCTTCCAGTCAAGCCACTGGAAGAAATCATTTTCCTTCCACAAATCTACCATTAATCACCCTCTCAAAGCAAAGCTACTGCCTAAATGCATTGCACTCACACGTGTTCTATTCAACTTTGAAGCCGAAGTCCAAATAAATATTTTTTAAAGATTGTGCAATATTGAAATCATCGCTTTGAGATTCCCATTCAAGGAGAACTCAACGCCATGGTCTCTCTGCCATGGGGTCTGTCACATTGGGCACAGTAATTGACAGATTCCAGGTAGTCACCATGCAAAACCCCTAAGCCACAGAAATTATTTAGCCACTCGAAAGTGTAAATTCTAAGTGGATAAAAGAAAGAATTCTGCCTATTTCTATTAGGCAAACTGGGTTAGAGCAGATGGCATTGCCACAGAGAGAGGTACAGTTAGAGGAGAAAACGCTGTCCTGGGGGGCAGACACTGAAGATGCACTGGAGATGGACCAAAATGCTGCTCACAGCATTCTTATCCAGTCACCAGGTCAGCGATTTGTTTCCTTCAAACTGGGTTAGCCCAGCCCCTCTGAAAGCCAGGGGTTTCCAGAAACAGCCCTGGGGCATTCAGGACTCCAGCTCCTCCCAATAAACTGGCAGATGCTCCAGGCACTACCTTCACTGTAAGGGATGTTTTGTCACACAGCCAAGGCTTCAGCCTCAATCTTTTCTGCTCATTTTTTAATGAATAAACAGATCGTGGTTTGTGACTTGATAAAAGGAATTAGATCTTATCAGGTCTTTCTTGAAAAGAAAATACTCCCAGCCCGAGTATGGCCTTGCATATTGGCTGAGCTAATTGTGCAGCACACACAGGAACTCCAAGGGATGTCAGTGAAGCCCAGTTTTAGAAACGAGAGCACAGGATTGCTCCGGTGAGTTAAATGCAGAAGATAAGCACAGCAGAAAATTCAGAACTAACTCCAAAGGCTTTTGTAAGGTGAGGAACAACAATGTTCCTCACACAAAACCCAACATTCCTACCTTGGTGTAGCATTTTAATGTCTTTTGAGCACTAGACCTGCTTAGAGCATTTTAAGTTTTCCTGCAGAAATTTCAGCCAGAAAGCACTGAAACCTTATGAAAAGTTTCTTATGCTCTCCCAGCAGAACTAACAGCCTCCCACCCTCTGCTCTCTCTGCTTTGGACACAAGAAACAAAGCAGAAACAAATAATTTAAATTACCTCAAAACCAGGGGAGGTTTGTCTGCATCACCCACACAGACAAAGAACAATTCTGAGGAAACCCACGGAATTGCTCCACCTTCCCTCTGCAGTACAGGAGAGCAAACGATGGCACTTTCCCCTCCCACGTGGGTACTGCTAAATAAAATGTGTGAAGGCTCCAAGTGAAGCCTGAGATTGTTTGCCTCTAACAAGAGTCCTGTGTCACATTCCACTGACCCCGCAGCCACATCCACGCCTGCTCCCAGCACAACAAACCCCATCTGCCTGCTCCCAGCTCCGGAGGTTGCTGTGCTCTGGAGGCACCTCCAAGGCTTGCATCCAGAGCCTCCATCTCAGCCCTGCGCAGCAATCTTTGGGCTCCAGCTAGGAAAAGCTGCCTGGGGAGTGCACTGGAGCAGCACAGGCTGGCCTGACCCCAGGGTCTCGTTCCCAGAGGCTCCCAGCACCACATCTGGCTGGTGTCTCAGCAAGTGCAGTGCCCCACTGAACCAGCAAAGAACAACTTTTCCTTTCTGAACCGCACTATTTCCAGCCGACCACTAAGCAACTATTTAGAGATGTAACCAGCTGGGACCAGTCTAGATGTGATTAAACTCCTGTCTGCGCACAAGCAAAGGTCACCAAGCTGGACTGCAGCGTGACACAGAGGGCAGAGTGTGCTGCCAGCACGATGCTCTCGGGGGGGACCCACTAACTCCACGTTTCACACCACGGGATACCTCCTGCTTGTGTCAATTCTGGCGGCAGACTCCAAAGCACATCCACCTTAAAAAGTTCGTCATGGAGAAGGGAAGATGGCTGGGTAAACACCTCAGCTGGAGTGAAGCACTGGATTATTTGTCGCTCAGCATGGCTGTGCAATTTTAAAGGCAAGACAAGCTTCAGGATTTTATGTTATTATAAAAGGCTTTGCCCACGACACAGTTTAATTGCTCTCAGCCCTGTGTAGACACTGGAATGAAATAAGACTACATTTAATAAACTTTGTCACAACAACTCATCAAGAAATACACTTATTATAGACAAGCTTAGTGTAACTATTTATGGCTTAGCTTTGTCACCTCAGCAAGACAAAACGAGCTGCACCAAGAAAAACTAAACAAAACATCTTTAAGCTGGCAGGGCAATGGCTGTCAGGGCTTCATCTGTGTAAGGTGATGAAAGAGAGTCAAGGATCCTTGTGCTCTCCTATCTCAATATCATGAGACAAATGTAGCAAGTGCTGACTTGGGTAGGATACGGAGCAGCCCCTACCCTGAGGAGCTAACAAATCAAAGCAAGAATTACAGAAAGAAGAAAAGGGTTACTTTTGCTCCCCTCTTGGGAAAAAAGGCCACAGATAAAATGAATCGAAGGTAAGGCCAAAGCTCTGCAGCTGAAGTGAAAACAGGGCTCTCTGTTCAGCTGTCTCAAGGACTGACCCACAAGACCAAACCCCTCTACATCGGCAGAGTGCGTTTCTAAAGGTGCACAATTTTAGCTCTTTGCCTTTTATTTTAGGAAGGTTCCTCTTTCATCAAGAGGGATGCATGACAATCCTTCACAACAGACAAAGAGTTTGAAGAAGAGAAGGTACATAATCATCTCGGCAAAGGATGAATCACTTGCTAAACATTCTTCCCCTTCATCATTTTATTGGGAAACGCAACCTCCCTAGAAGTCAAAATACCAGTATCACACACGTTTACACTAATGGCAAGGAGTTACACCCTGGCATCCAGTCTTGCCGATGGCACCGGTAACAACCCAGGGAAATGTCAGGCATTTCAAACACAACAAGCACAAACACACAGGAAACAGAATCTGGAGAAATGGGAGGCTTGTATAAGCCTGGAAGAGTCCCTGTGGTCTGATCATCCACATCAGGAAACAACTGACCAGCTCCAAGGGTAATAAAACATGTGAGCTCTCCACTGACAACGCTGGAACCATTTTTGAACAAGCAACCAAAAACTCCAGATCTGTGGGTGAGAGCGTGACGAACAGATGGGGCAATGCAGGGAGGAGGATCCCCATCATGACAAGACAGAGAGGATTCTCTTCAAAGACACGACAAGGCTGTCAGCAGGAGTAGCTGCCAGACAGGGCTGTGCTGGATCTGGTCTGCTCTGGTCAAAGCAACCATCCTATTTAAAAAAGAAAGACTTTTCCAGCCCATAAGCTGGTGCACGGGTGGATTAAGTCAGGAGGAGATGCTGATTCTGTCCCCCTCGCCTGGTAAATCTCTCAGACAGCTCTGCACTTTCAAAGGCAATTTTATGTGACACAGCTCTTGACCCATTTCAGGATTTCAAGGCCACCATGTCACCTATAGATGTGGCTGTGATTGCCACAGCTGATGGTTGCAATTAGCACATATTAATAGGCTGTAAATTCTCCTCTCAGGTCAGAGATCAAGTGCTATGACTGCCTCTAAACTGGGCAAACCCCTCGGCACATGGCAGCCACGGACTAATCTCCAGGATAGTCTCTCACTTTTCTCAACATCTCACAAATCAGCCTAGATGATAAATTAGGGCTCAAATTCACCAATTGCACTGCCAGTGTTTGCCCTGGACACTCAGCACATTAACAGAAGTACCCTGAGCTCTTGCAGCACCAGTAGCTCATGGCTCAATTCAACTGATGCCTCACAAACACCGACTTCTACACCCAGCCCCAATCCCAGCGTGCTGAATCAGAGCCAACGTTCCTGCAAATATTCCAAATCTGGGAATTCAGCACCCTTCCCTCCCTCTGATGACCATTTGCAATGCTGTCTTAAAGAGAGGAACTGTGACACAAGATGATGCAAACCCAACGAACCAGACCAACTACAGCTGCTGTCGGAAATGGTTGGGACCAGGGCACACAGAACACGTGAATCCTTGGACTTCTGCTTGCCAAACAGAATGTCAGCTCAGCCAGAGCAGGATTTCTTGGAGGCTTCCTTCTATGTACTTCTAATATTTTTATCTGCCAAGATATTCTCAAGCTATTTCTTTCTGGAGTCTGCTGAAAGGAAGCTATCAAAACATAAGGATTTTTCTTGAGGGTTGAGGTCTGCTTCAAAAATACCAGCGAGGTCAATGCAAGTCTTTGTTAAGCTCCAGCTCCAGACTTTGGGAAAAACACTACCAGAAAAAGTCGAACACTTGCATATGACTTCTGAAACAAACCTGTGCTTGTCGTCTGCAAAAAATTTCTGGGACTTCACTACCAATATTCAGAAAAAGCTTCTCGCTTTGGATCACAAAGTTATATTATCACATAATTACATGATTATGACAATCACACAATGTCTTCTACCAGTAGAAGACATTTAGGAGTGCATTTATTAAGTGGTATCTACAGGGAGCCTTGCATATCCTGTAACATGTTTATTAATTTATTAATTTTATTTTTAAAACCTCTAAATCAACCATAGAAAGAGGTTACAGGTACTTTAGAGCAAGCAATCCCAATTTTTACATTCTAACCAGTAACAGGTGCCCTGTCTCACCTGTAACAGAAACATAAAGTGCACTTGAAATACTTTGGATGTCATTTTATTACAAAAGGCTGCAATAGTCAATATGCATAATGATGAAACAAATTATAACATCCTACTTGAAAAACATTTCTTTAGAGCTTCATTAACTCAGCATTAAATCAAATTAGGATATAGCAAGCATATCTACAGGGTAGAAATTAATTACATATTTGCATTTTTGCCACACTATACAGTTATATAGAGGGGCCTGACTGCCACATTTATCTGAAATAAAACTGGCACTGAAGCTGAGGGAAGCTCCCAGGCAAAGTTTCCAGCTCTCAGGACATGACTTTGCAGGGATGCTCTGGGAACTCAACTGGCATTAGTTTAACACAGGACTTAAAGAAGGTTAGTGAAATTCTATGTGTATGCCTTCCTTCAGAATGAAAGTGACTTTAATATGATTTCCTTACTTAAGTTTGGAAGGGAACTCAATTGAATTAAGCCACTTTAATGGTGAAGAAAAGCATCCACACAGAGTTTTAATGCAGTGCAACAAGCTGCTTTAAAAATTAAGTTATATTAGTTTTCCCATGTGCTCTTCCATTCACTAACCCTTTAGGAAGGCCATAGTTTTCATAACACTATTAACCCGATTAAGTGAAATTCCACTTTCTCACATTACAGTATTCGACTTGCTAATGTGAAGAAATCCCTAAATTAAAATGAGCTCCCTGGAAAAGCCATCCAGTTTCAGAAGAAAGAGTATTTTTGCTGTGATATTTCAGTGAGTTATGCTAAAGGACCCGAAAAACACCATTTTTTGGAATTTAGTGAGTGACATCAAATGCAGCATTTGAGGGGGTGGGAAGAGGGGAGGGTCTGAATTACCTTTTGGTTTTGCTTTAAAGCCAAGTAACTTCACTAGCAGAGACATATTCCATTTATAAACACTCCGTGATCCATATTTAAAGCATATTCCCATCTATAAATGACCTCTAACATCTTATCCAGTCTTTCACACAAACCAGTTCAGGGAAGTCAAACAATAATGGCTAAATCATTATCAAACATCTCAGAGGAAAAGAAAAGGCAGGTAAGGCTGAAAGGATGTTTTGACATGAACTACCTCAAAACTAGACACTGGATTTTATAACTCCTTCTGGCAGAGGAAGAATGAAGATGAAGAATCCAGAATGAGGTCTCGGGTAATCTCTAACACTCCAAAAGTACAGCTTTTTTTCCCTAGACAGTTTTAAACCTCAGCCCTTCTGCCACATTTGCACAGAAACCCTGCAGACACCATCGCACTAAAGGTGGAGAGGTCTCTCAGTAGAGCTGTAGAAGAAACCTCTCTTCCCAGAATAGATTTTAAGCATGCAGGGCATAGAAATGCATTTTACAGTACCTTATTGCACCACGTGCATCTGCCAGTCTCCACCTGCACCAGAACACGTCAAGTGCTTTACAGACATTCAGGTGTCTTACCAGGTAAGAAATAGGAAATTACTCCCCATGGCTCCCTGCACTCCTGAGCAAGGAGTCAGGCCCTGCTTGGATCAGCACAGGCAGCTCCCAGCAGAACAGCACCTGACCCACCATCCCTGGGATGAAGATCTTGCAGTCAGGTGCTCATGCATCATGAAGAAATGAGGCACAGCAGCACAGAACTAGGTACACCCCACAACTCTGCGTTTTCTTTACATCTTCCCGTAACAGCCATATCCAAAACTGAGTTGCTGGATAGATCTACAAGTTATTTAAGTGCTTTGATAACTGCCCGTGCAGTCTGATACAAGTTCATAGCTCTTAAAACAACAAAACTAAGACTAGCAGGCTCAAAATTATTATAACACCTCAAATAACAATATAAACAAAATCAGCTTTTCTTCAGACCTTCCTGGCTTACTGAACTAAGAACAGAGAGCAATTTCAGCTTTACAGCAGTTCTCCAGACTCAATGCTTAGGATGTGGCAGATGCATATTTAATTACAGCACGTTTGAAGTAGGCATCAAGATCAAAAGGAAAGAAATGTTACATTGAAGAGAGTTGATCTAAAGCTGCAATTAGAAACACGAACCCAGGGGAAGGAGTTGTTTGAGTTGGTAGGAAGACATTATACACAGAATTAGGATCAGTGTTACGGTTTTAAAAATGGAGCAAGCAAGCAAGATAAGCAGCAGCACATAAATTGAGTATTTAC
The DNA here is from genome assembly GCA_013397175.1 of Platysteira castanea. Classification (NCBI taxonomy): domain Eukaryota; kingdom Metazoa; phylum Chordata; class Aves; order Passeriformes; genus Platysteira; species Platysteira castanea. Next base: position 1,175,505 of record VYXC01008047.1, read on the forward strand.
ACAGCTGTAAAACATCTACCAGGAGAATTGTGAGAATGTGTGTTTGGAATGGTGAATGGGGAAGTTTTCTCCACCTGATCCCGTACAACAATCTGCTTCATTGCCTGGCTGCTCTTGAATCCAACATGAATACCAGAAAATATTCATTGATTTAAGCCACAGTCTAGCCGAGCAAAATACTGATCCAATCTACCCGCTTATTCAAATAAAAAACCCGAACAGTAAGACTATTAAAGCTTAAATGAAAATGTTTAATCAAAACTTTAAATGGAGGAATATTTTGCTTAAAAGCCTAGAAATAAAACATTTTCACCCGGTTATGTTGCAACCTGGTACCAAGAAAAATAACTTTGCTACCTTGCTTGCTACTACTGTGCACAGAAAGACAAATGCTGGTCAGGTCTGTCAGGGAATTGGTTCCACAAAAAAAAAAAAAAAGGCAAGTGCTCAATGTACTTGCACTAACAGGCTGAGTAGTTCTTTCATGAATTCATTGGTCCTGGCTTGTCAGCAGGCAGACATGCTTGTATGTCTTACTTTCAGATGCTTATATAAGAATAAATTATTAATTCTGTATGTTTGTTTATTTGACAAAAATAATTTTAAACTTTCTCAGGTTTACACTTGTAATAACCTTGGAAATTACTTAATCACCACTACTGCATTTAGTAGCGTGCTTTAATACAAAGTATTTTGCAGAAGCTGGTGATACTGTTTAAAATAGATGAAAATTATATCACAGGAGATAAAGAAGGACCCGCTCACACCCACAGTATCCTTTGCCTTCTACTCACAGCAACTTCAAATAAATCTGGAAGCAAACAGCCCAAGGCACCAGGACAATGCTGAGCCCCAGGGATCAGAAGGGTCATCTCCCACACTCATTGCTGCCCCACCACCCCTGCAAAAGCTCTCTGTGAAAACCAGCCACGGACATCAACAACAACTTCAGTCTCGGCCACTTACAACAAAGTGGTAGAAGTTTTCAGCTAACACTGAATATGCTCCGTTGTGAAGAAACATGGGGGGAGGCAAACACCCTTAGCTGTCCTGGGAAGATTGGGATGCTTCACAAGAGGTTTGCCTGCGTAAGAGCTGGTGTAGATTTCCTAATACCATCACAACCAAAATTATAAGAAATATTCCTCATCAAACCTAATTTCCACCTCCTCTTTGCCACTTGCCCCCAGTATCTGCCACAACTAGGGCACCTTCTCTGTTGTGTTCTACTCCACTTCTCCCTCCCCGCTGGCACAGCAGAAGGGAGCCCAGCTGCCCTGCACATTTGATATGCAGCTCAAGACACTCCAGGGGCACCTCTGAGATTCCTTTTCCTCCAGCCACGCTCTCTTCACAGGCCCAGACCCAAGAGCAGGAAACATATGCTGGGGCAGAGAGCAAGAGCTGAGATCTCTCCCTGCAATCTCGAGGAAGCAGGTGGTTCCTCAGAGGCCACTGCCCGTTCCCACATCCCAGCGCGGTCCATGGCCTGGGTGTGCCTGGGGCATAATCAGTTCCTAAATATCCTCCTCTTCCCCACGCACAGCAAAGCCCCCGTTTTGTTATGTCTGGTGACACCGTGGTAGCACAGAGATTCAAGACGCACAAGGTTCCTGTTTTCATTGTTTAACAAACTCTGGCAGTGATATGCTCCAAGCCAGCTGATTCAGGTCATTAATCAAATCAACAGAGCGCCGGCGAACAATCTGTTTAAACTCACTTGGCAACTGAGAGCTGTCTCCAGCTCTGAATTGGGGTAGCCCCAGTTCCTTCTAATCAGCCACTTTCCTTCTAAACAGCCACTGAACCACCCCCCTTGCTCTCCAAACAGAGGAGGCAAATTCTAGGAATCAAAACTTCCAATGGGAACAGTGGCACTTGCTCGGCCCTGACTGAGAACACTCCATGCCTGTCACTCAGATTGGCCTTTCCCTCAGCGCTGCTGCCAGTGAGCTGATGGAAGATGAAAGCCAAAGGGGAACAAACACAGGCAAGGGGACATCCAGATATGGTAAAATCTTGAGACCTTGGACTCAGCCCAGAATTTATCCCTTTGCCAAAGCTAAAACACATCTCAAGTTCAGGCCAGAAAATGAAGAATGCTAGCTTTGTGTCTGGATGATTTAGAAACCGTATACGACTGTTACTGTTGAGAGAAGCTCACCTCAAAAGAACCAAATTATTAAACTTATAGACTACTAGAAGTAATAAATATTTTTTAAAATTTAAAAATAAAAGTATGAAGTTATTGCACCTTGCCAAGCATGCGCTACTGCAGGGCTGTGACCAAATAGCTCTTCTATTTCCAAATACATGACACATGCAAGCTATAAATAAACAAGTTCAAGATGTGCATTGGTATCACAGATATCATTCACTCACTCTGCTGTCCTTTACTGGCTGCAGCCCATTTCTGATGTTGTCTTTGCTTTCTTCCCCTCTCCAGGCATAAAAACAACGCAGCCTATCAAACACCATCAGGTGTGTTAGCACTCATCTTTTATCCACTCCCTATCATTTCTCAGCCTGGATTTCCTGTATTCAAGTATTGCTTGCAAGGCAAAGTCAGATCCTACATCCCTCCAAAAGATGGAAATTCCCCATATCTTGTGTTAAGCTACCAGTTGTTCCTCAGAGAATACTATACAAATGGTCAGGCATTTTAATTATTATTATTTAAGCAATGAAGTGCAGGTGGGAAGAGGGTTAACCAGAAAACAACTCTGCTCTAGCGTTGCAGCATCACTGGAATCAACCACCAAGCATACAAAAGGAAACTGAAGTAACTGTAGATAAATATTTTACATGAGTGTCAGATAAAAAGAAACAAATGTTAAATCAAAAAAAACTTCTGTATTTGCATGAAATTGTGCATCAATCAGACAAAGTCTGATTCTAAGTCCCATCCTTATATAATGCAATCAGCCAAAGAATTCTGAGGTGACTCATTCAAGGTCTTCCAGAGCATAACATGAATTTGCACTGAATTTGTCTGCTAAGCTTTAGGGGCAAAGAGCAGAAAGGTGAGTTTCATCTCCCCAGTGTTCCTTCCTCCCTCCTGAAAGGTCAGTGCCGAGGGGATGCCTACAGAGCCTCCAGAGAGCTCCCCTGAATTTCCAAAAGGCCATCCTGCTCGCTTCTGTCAGCGCTGTACCCAGCCCAGGCAAGTACGTGGTGTCTCTCAGAGATGCTGATTAGTTCAGGCTCAACAAAAACCAGTCACAGTTTAAGCCTTCTGAGTAATTCAAAGGCTGAACAGACATCACCTTGCCAGAGCTGCACCACACAATGTCTGACAGCAGCAATCCCTCAGCAGTAGTGATGCTATAAAGTTTAATTCTAACTCATTGCAGGTGCTCATCTGCCCAGGTGGAGATGGTAGCAGGAATACAGCCTTCACTCTTCTCTCAAGCTCAGAGGACCAGGGTGACCTTGCCTTCATTGCCTTTTCCCTGAGCACTTCAGGAGAATGATTTCTATAGCTTGAAGTGAACAGAAATCTTGAATTCAAGTGATATTGCTGGAGATTTTGAAAATGAGACCTGAACTTGCAAGTGTTTGAACTGAAACCCCAGCTGTGTCAGGAGTTACTCACATGAACAGGGAGAACATAATGGATGCCCTACACATCCAACGCAGCCTGAACGTCAGATGTTAAGTACACTTTGCTCATTAACAGTCATTGAAGAAATTATCCACCCAACAATTTGAAAACATACACACTTCATTCTCTGTTATGGCTGATCTTGAGGTCTTAAAAAGAAGAGCAAGCCAGATTTGCTGAGGAGAGAACTTGGACTGACTTTATGGGGGTTTGGCTCCAAGTGTTTTCACACATGAGAGGCCTGCAGGTATTTAGAAGTTTTGGTAGCAAAACCCACCACTGCAACCAAGCCATTTATTTCCAAGCTTAAGGGGCATATGGCTTCTGAAGATTATCACACTTTTTCCTCAGAAAAGTGTGCAGGAGGTTCTAGAGACAAGAGTGGCGCTCAGTAACAAAGATATTATTTACACATTTATGAAATTTGCTGTGAAAAAGGCGTGATGTTTTCCAGATATGAAAGACCCCACCAGAGAACCTGGCAGCAATAGAAGCCTGTTGAGTCTAAGGGCCATGAACAAGCAAATAAAACCCCAAAGAGTTTTAGGCCATGTGTGAAATACCCAGGCAAACCTCAGCCCAGTGCCAAAGCCACTGCCAGTATTCCCAGTAGTGTCTGAAGCCTTTCTAGTGTGTACAAACAGCATATTTAAAAACTGGAGCTGGATTTGGATAGTCTTATAAATCTGATGGCTTCATAGCTTACTAAATAACTTCTGCTTCTGGGAAAGTGAAGTGACTCCAAAAATAGTAACATTTTATCTCAAAATGTTAAGCTGCAGCCCTACATCCATGCAACCTCAGGATCGAGACTTCATTTTGCCTTTTAAGTGCCTGGTTTCGTGTGTTCCCAGTTTATATGGAAAATGGTAACAACTAAGGGTTAATACATGAACACTTCAAGTTAAATGAGAATTCTCAATATGACAGCCCTGGATGTTTTTAAATGCTTAAGTTTTTGCTAATAGGTTGCATTAACTCTAGATAGGATGGGGTTTTTTTTATAATTTAGTATCTTGAAAGGAAGGAACTTGTTTGAAGGTTACAACTCTCATAGCTGTGAAAAGTACGGGTATCCAGGGGCTCCACGAGTTCTCTTTATATCCTACAGCACCAAACATTAAATGTTAGTTCCTCCAGAGTTAAGAGCCAGCAATTCCAAATCCTCTGTCCTGGCTCCCAGCAGAAGCTGCACAGCCAGCGGGGCTGGCCCTGTGTGGTCAGTGGCCCTGCCTGGGGACAGAGGCTGAACAGGCCAAGAGGAGGTCCCAGGGCTCAGCCAGCCACTGGGATCACCCAGAGGATGTTGAGAGGCAGGAATTCCATGCTGAAGCCACGGAATTAAGAAGATCTCTGCCCTCCTGCCAAAGCAGAGGCAGACCGAGGCCCTGACCTGCCGAGGCTCCCGGCGCAGAGCGGATCCGACTGGCACCCACATTTCTAAAGGCCCACACGTGTGCTACAGGACTGTCACAGCTGTAGGCTAAATCCATTTGAGAGCATGGAAAATCCTGTATTCCCCTAATCCGTGGGCTGCAGAACTCTAGACTTAGGCACTGTGTTAACTTGCTCTTCAGAGGAGCTAACGAGTATAAAAGAAACATCACAAGAATGCATTACAGGCATTATTTTTTTTCCTTCCTTATTAAAGTGCTGTGAGAACAGAGAAGTATTTTCCCCCAAGTATTTACTTATCACGCCTTTCTCCTCTCCTTTTAGGCTGTTTATTTTCATTTAAATGTAACAGATAAAATATTTAAACTTCACAGTGTAAACAATGTATCAGATACATCAAATGCTGGACTAAGTGGGCCAAAATAAATTGGAGATAGCTTGCATTCTCTTTGTTGCTGCTACAATGATCTCCAAATGATAGCACCATCTCCCCTTGCAAAATGCAGCCCAGAGTGTTCCCAGCCAGCTGGAGGGATAAAAGCAAACCTGAGTCTTCTCATTACAGCACCCAGACAATTTGATTTTATCCTGATTAGATCATTCATTCTCAGGGGCTTCACTACAGTATCACATATGTCTTTATAATCTGTCTTCCACCTGTATGGCAGTGAGGCTGTTCATTCCAATAAATGCAGCTTTAATTGTGTCTATGGGATATAAAAAGCAATTTTCACAGAAATAAACAATCACTCAAGTCAGCTTCTCACAAACCAACTCTGGGCTCATATTTCTTGATCTTGAGTCCACTCCATGCCTAAGACGTATTTTTACAAACATCGATCCGAAATCAGAATGCCTTTAATCAAACAGGGCATTTTAATAAACGTGTCATTGACAGATTAACTTTAGCATGACAGATACTTTCCAGTGCAAGTATAAAAGAAAGCTTTGCCTGTGTGAGCTACAGGAGTTAAAGAACATAAAGCATGTTTCAAAAACATCATTTTACACTGTCCTTGCAGCTATAGTGGCTGTGCACAATACAAAGGAAAGATGTCTTTCCTGCCAAAACAGGACAACATTTAATGCGCTTAAAGGAAGTATCCAATAATCCTCACAGTTGGCAATTAATGTCTCAACTGCAATTCCAGATTAATGGCTAATACACTACTTATTTCTTGTGCTATAAGGAATGTGACTTATTACATACCTGAGGGACCAGCACGGATCAGACAGTAAAAATTGGAGAAACTCTGAAACCCAGTTCTGTTCTCACACCAATTTTCCTTGTATTACAGAGACAACAGCACTAAGTGGAACACAGATGTCAGGGAAAAAGAGTTGCACGATGAGAGTTGCCTGCTTGTAAATACACCAGAACAGTTCAGTATTTCTAATTAAGCAGAGATCAGAAGTGCCACAAAATAACAGAAATGCTTTTGGCAGGAATTTATTCAGTCACATTTCAAAAATATTTCTGAAATTAATCTCTGGTGATCGTGATTGCCAGTACCGTCTGAAATCCACGGTGCACTCAACCTTAGAGACAGCAACAGCAAATTTCATGCTGGTGTTACATGAAATCAAAGTTTTTGAACAAACAGTTCAGCTTCTGCTACTTGTACCATGTTCAGTAGTTGGCTGAGTTGGCTGACTGACTGTTGTCTGTCAACTTAATCACTGGGAAGCAGCTAGAAAGGTAGCTAGAACAGCTGTAGAGTACAGACTACCAGCACAAATCCTTCTTCCAAGCCTTTTCAAAAGTTCCCCCTCAGACTTTTATGCCACTTCAGCAAGAGAACACACATCTGCTGGGGATGGACAGCAGGGATAAGTGATTTAGATAATGTCATGAAATGATCTTTTAAGCAGTCAGCACCAAGGAGCAGAACAAATTTCAGTGCACAAAGCCATTCACATGGTATGTCATCTAACTGATGTGAAAGCCAGTATTAAGGTCTGTGGATGCAAACTTCTTTTTCCGGTGATGTCAAGCCTTGTGAGTACAGCAGACATTCTGGAAATAACATTTTATTTCAGCTCAAGGACAGAGCTGTGTGTGGCTCAGAAAACTGTCACTTCTGAGAATGATGCAAACTCAGAATGAATACCAACACACACCACCAGGAAGGACACTTACAGAAGTAATCCCCTATTTGTGTAACTTAGGGGCCTCCTTCCCTCTGAAACAAGCATTTTGGAAGTTACCAGACAATTAATTTGATAAGGACATGTCATTGAAACAACTGAGCTGGAGCCTGGATGCATAATAGTGTGAATTTTATGTGCAGTAAAGGAACTCAGGTGTTGTCCTGGTTTTTGCTAAGCCTTCTGTTTTAACCTGGGAGTCAGAATTCTCTCACACAGTTTCATGTAAACAATAGCCGATGTTTATTTAACCATCTATTCTGTTTTTCATTCCTTTTGTGATAAGAGAAAGTTTGATGAGCATCTTTTTTCTCCAGTGGGATTGAGAAGGAAGTGACATGTCCTCCAATCCCTTGTGGAGCTGAGAATTGTATGGGATGTGACATATGTAAAATAAAGTTGGTCTTTTCCCTCCTTTCTGCTGAACCTAGCAGGTGTGAGAGCGTCTTTATTGTGTTTTCCCAGACACACTCAGGGGTTTTCCCTTTCCTGAACTCAGGGTGGACATCAGCTTCAGAAGAGCAAAGCCTCACTGAAGGTGAGGGGCTGGTCAGGCTCTGGCAGCAAGACCCTGAACTCTGCACAGGTACAGCAGCTCCCTGCAGGGTAAGGCACAGGAAGAAGTACTTCAGGAAAATAGATACCAGGAATTCCTCACTTCTCACCAATCCCAGGAAGCCCTGGACACAAATACTGTAGCACTGGCTTCAAATGACCTCCTACACTTAAAACTCCACGAGGTCAGGCTTTAACCTAGTTCTTGCTACCCCACTGGGCTGCCATCAGTCCCTATCCAAAATGTTCTTTAAGGCACTTCTGGGGCAAAGAACTGATGACACCCAGGGCCCATTATGAGCGATGTGGCTGCTCTGAGAACCTGTGGGGACAAGCAAAACAAACCCAAGAAAACCCCATCCTCCCAAAGCCTCACAAGTTTTGAGAACACTTTTACCTCATCCCTCTGAACACAATGACTGGACACCAAATTTTCAAGCCTGTCCTGTCCTTCCTTTGGGCATCAGACTCATCTAGAATTATGATATCACAGAAGTGAATTCATCAATCTGATATAATTCAGACTTTGTATTACCAATATTACAGTTGCATATGAAAGCAGAGGATTTCTCACATCGTCCAGTAAACAATGAGCCATGTTCTTTGGAGCTGCTTATACTAAAACAGGAAAGAACTAAATTATGGCCTACGAGTGCCAGGTAGGCCAGGGAGCAAACAGAAAGAAAGAAAACTAGTAATAAAATTTAATTTCTGAAAATAGCTACATTTAAAGGGTCAATATTGGTCTGTGTCCAGGGGGAATGAATAATTCCTAGAAACTGAGAACACAAACTGAAACTCAAATGTAGACTGGCCTAGAGAGTATCTGTGACAGTCAGGAGACAGAAGCTTGTCAGGTAAGATGCAGGATGCATCTACATTGCCAGCACACCAAACACTTCACACATTTTGTACCAATTCTTCCTTCCTCTTCCACCTTATCACCCGGACTGTATATAGAAAAAATCTGAGAGTGCTTGCTATTGAAGAAGTAATAACATTTTATTGAAGAAGTATAACATTATGATAGGAGAGTTATTTTATTCTGCTGAAAGCATCTGACCACTGAGTGAAGCAGAAGCACCTCAGCACATCATTTCCCATGTGCATTTTGATGCTGCTGCTCCAATTGACAAGAGCTTGCAGAACTGTCCTTATGACCAAAGGAATGTGTCCTCCCATCCCCACTGTTCCTCAGGAGTGGGGGATTCTTATCTGACCTAACCGACATCTCACAGGGCACACATTCCCTAAGAAAACTAATATCCTGTCCTTCCTCCTTCAAAGCACTTTCTCCTAAATTTGAACCTATGCATCCCATGAAATCACCCAATCCAGTAGACGAGGTCACACCCTCTTTGGCCATCCAGTGCAGGTTGAGGAACAGTAGCACACACAGATAAGTGATCTATGCATTTTTCACGTAGAAAAAGATCACAACACTTCCAGAACCTGGAAATATTCCAGCAACACCCCGCTGGATAGATCAAAGACACCAGACAGAAGATTGAACACAGCCAGTGGCTTGCTTCCCACATAAGTCTGCTCAAGATTTATTTTAGCTTATTTTTTCCTCCAAAACAATAGTTTTATTTTAAAAATTTAGAATGGCAATCTTGAAAGAAACTTGTAAAATACCTTGGGGGTTTGACTTCACCATTCTAAATCATTATTTCCTCATCTGTATAATAGACACCTCCATAAAGGTACAAAACTTGTATTAAAACTTGTATTGCAAGGGCTCCTTTTTCTTTGGAACCACACATGAGGGTAAATGAGATTCTGTTACTGGCAAAGGAAATCACTTATTTAAACTTTCATGGAGCCACAGGTCATTGTTTCATTAAAATCACTTCCATGCCTAAACATAATGACAATATCTAAGTTGAAGTAGAACTGGCATTTAAAGACAGTTGGCCTTAGCACTGGCATTTAAAATAATGTGGGGATAATTCCTGACATTTACTGTGCTGTAGGGAGAGCAGGAACAGAATGAGCAAGGATTTGAGCTCTGCTGGTGCCCTATAGTTCAACAACGTTATTGGTGTCAGTACAAGGCCGCATTAAATCTGGTACTCCACATCCAGTCCAAGTTTGGAGACACTCAAGGAGCACTTAGCTTCCAGTAAATAAGAGCTCAAACACTGCTGAAAGTACTTGAGAATGGATATTATAAACTTGATTCTGGCACTGTTGGGGATTACAGACACAAACGACACAACTCCAAGGAGTAAGAGAGCTTTGCAAGCCTTGGTGTTTCTAACCTGAACTATCAGATGACCAAAAATACTCATGAGTAAGCTACTGTCCACAAAAGAGCAATTTTATGTTAAGAAGTTGTTTCTACCATTTTGACTTGGAGAGTTACCTGGAAATCTTCAGGTAAAAGCTCTGCCATCAATCCTTGTGGCTGTTCTAAAAATATCTGTTAAAATTACATAACACAGATCTGAAATGTCCCCAAACCACTCAGGAGACAAACAGCACTTTCTGCTGGTCAAGACGACACAAGTTTTTTGCAAATGTCAGGACTCTGTCACCTGTCACTTCGTTTCCCCACCCTTGTCACTTGAGAAAGTTATACCAGCAGTGCTGGGCTCTCCAGTGATCATCCCAGGCTCCATTCATCTCTATTTATACATTCTGCTTTTTTACTTTTTGATGCTATTCTACCTGTTGAGCCCACCTTTCCCCCACTCAGAAAATCCCTACATAGCTTTTATTGAACCCTCTATAAACATCCCAGAAGAAGTTCCCTATCCATGGTACCCCAGGAGCTCCTGTTGTATGATTCTACAATTTTTACCTTAATTTGGCAGTGACATCTCCAGCAAGCACTTCCAAGGATTGTTTACTTACAATGGCATTTGAAAATGTTAAGCATCTGAGGCATTGCTCTCTGAGCACAGACATACATCTCAGACATGCTATCTGGAAGATAATCACTTGATTTTCAAGGTCCAATTAATTACTTCAAAGTTCACTCCTTCAGAAAAAAAAACATTTTAAAGGACACCAGCAAGGACAAAACTTTCCCAAAGCTTATCAAAGTCACATGAAAAAAAGGCTCCTTTTCTCACTGAGGATGGTACAGAAGCAAAAAGCAGCCTCTGCTGCTTCTCCAGCACTTTTACACACACAGAGTGGGACTACAAAAAGGTTCTTGGGAAAGGCTCTATAAATAAGAAAGTGGCAGCAGGATGGTGGGAAGGAGGAGGACTTCACAGCACACTGACTTTTATGGTAATTTCTTACAGGGCTCTCAGCAAAAGCAGTTTTTTGTGAGCCAAACTGCCTTCCTGCAAATCCCTTTCCCCACTAATCAAAGCAAACAAATCCGACAGCCCCTGTGCCCGCCACACCCAAACAATCCCCACACCATCAAGTACCACCCCTGTTCTCTCAGGGATTCGGCAGCCCCTCAACTCAACGAGCTAAATTGTTCTGCTTGTCAGTCACAGATCCAGCCTTCGGGGACAAGGATCCTTCCCTTCTGATCCCTCAACATTGGGGACGGAGAATTTTGATGGAAATCTCACCAACCACCCACGGGACACCCGCTGATGCCTGAAGGGGCCGGCTGGAGACAGAGCTTGGCTGGACAGCCACGTGCAAAGGACACACAGGAAAAACGTGGGCTGGCTCGGCCAAACTGAGCAACAGCTGACCAGGGAGAAGACAAAACATTTTCCAATTAGCACATCACGTTAAGGTTTGGTTACTGGCTGAAGGACAGGATGCAAGTTGGAAAATAGAATGTTTGGGACAGCGGTGAATACACTTAAGTCCGCTGTTTTCCGTGGAATTTAATGTTTGTCTTGCAAGAAGGACTTGCAAATTACACATTTCATAATAAATATCTGGTTAATTGGAAATAAATCTCTATGTTTAGCCTGACTTAAGCTTGTCTTGTTTGTTTACAGGTCTACTTCTCTTTTTAGCAAGTGGAACAAGAGCTTCAACAAAAGCACTAACCATGCACAGACGTTTCCTTTGGAACTTTCCATCAACCTCAGCCAGGCCAAGCCTTTCTTTATTTATTGCATAACTTTTCTAGGAGGTAAATACATATAATCCAGGAAATAACAGCAGACTTGTTTTCTCCCGACTTCCTTTAAATGGATAAAACTCTTGGGGGAAACCTGATCTCAAAAAAATAAAAAATCTTCTGATGTCCCACCACAACACACTGCCTCGAGAAACGTGCACAAGCATCCATGGATGTGTTTGACTCCCAAAACTTTTAAGTGCCTGCACTTCCCAAGCTTTAAAAACTCCTGCCACTATGTTTACGTGCTCAAAACAATCCTTTCCCATGGAATTTCACCAATTTCACATGCCCCGGGAAATGAAGAACTGGAATGCATTCAATACAAGCAAATACACGCAATAAAACAAACTCAAATGGCTGAAACTTTTAGAGATGCTACATAACAGAAGGCAACAAATTTATTTACTATTATTCTCTATGCAGAATAAGAGAGCATACTTTGCAATTAGAAATATATATTGAATCAAATGGAAAAGTATTGCACAAACCGAAAAAGCCATTTTCCTTCTTGTAGGGATATCACCGAGTTAATGATTATATGGAAATGCTAAGTTCTAAACTTTCTCCCCAGCAACACACAGTACTACATCTTTTATTACTCACTGAATTTCTTCCAGGTAGGCATTAAAAATACAAACCTCATTCTAAACTTACTCTGGTTTCTAAATGTCTACTGAGAACTAGCACAACAGCTAATGAAAAAGTATTTAGCTGACAAAGGAGCTTTTCACATTTGATTTAAGGCTTCAAATATTAAACACACTAGAGACTGCTAACTAAATGGATTATTGGGATTGCAGGATGCCCAGTCACAGGTCAGGATCCCATTCTCCCAGTTAATTTAGGGCTGGGACTGGAAGAGAGCAGCAGAACAGCACTGTGTTATTTGTCAGGCAGCCTTGACTGCTACAACCTGACAGAGGGGGACCCTTGGCCCATCCACCACTGTTATCACTCCCCCTTTCCAGAGGAACTATTCCTTTAAAGAGGGACATTGGTTTAATATTTCATCTGAAGGACAGAACCTGTCTTAGGGACAGCCTTCATCTTAACCTAAGTAAAGGTTAGTGATGAATTTTCCAGAACTTCATTAAAAATCACAGAATTTTACAGTAAATGACACCATCTCAAAGCACTGGTGTTGAGAACATAAAATAGACCTTTTAAAACATGATCATTCTATTAAAAATACTCAGAAGTGTCTATATGAAACTCTTCAATGCTGTACCACTAAACAACTCGTCACTGCTTCACCTGAGGTCTGTGTTGTCACAAAGTAAGGAAGGAGCCCAGCCCAAATCCAGCATTTCCCAAACCTCAGCCAGCAGCCAACACACAATAATGGAATAAACTCCATTGCCTCACGCTGAAATAAAAGGGGAGCTTTTAGAAGCATTTCCTACCTTTTGAAGCACCTGCCAATATCAGATCAATACTCACCTCAAAAAGCAGAGGATCTGAATTCTGCTGCTCTACCTCTTAGAAATCTATCAAAGCTCTAAGACTTCACAAGGACACAGTGAGATCTGCCATGATAGCTGTATTCTGTGAGCACCTTGAAGAATTTAAATGTCATTCATTCAGCTGCACCCACGAATTTTCTCACTTTTGCATGTCCAAGTTAACAAATTCTTTTATACTGACATTTTGCCTTAAAAATACAAAAACCTTTCAACATTAAGGGTTTTAGAAAGGTCTAGGGACATTTTCAGTAACTTTTGCTTGATGAGTTAAAGACAAATGCTGTAGGTTCCATATGAATACAATTACAGCTTTTTTCCCCCAGAGCTGTCAGTCAGTCTCCTGCAAAGTAACACCAGCGAACTTGACAAGACATCAGATTACATTTCTGTCAGCTTTAAGGTTAGAAAATTATTTTCACTAATTACTCCAGTCAATCAAAAAGGAGAAAGTAACTTTTCTACCTAATACTTTTACTTTTCTTCACTGCATGCATGGATTGAAGCAGCGGAGCAACCCTGCTTTCGAGAGCAATTACTGACCCCAAATACACAAAAGTTAACACAAACCACTAATCTGACAGTGAGATCTGTGACCTACATGGTGGAGCACGGCCCAGAATTGGGGTTTGGTTATCAGAATTGATCCCATCCCAAACTGATGTGAAAAGGTGGAATCCAGCAAGATGTGGCTCACTCACAAAACTCCTCTCCCAGTTCTCCACAGTTCAAACAGTTTTCCCTTTCACCAGGAAGCAGCTTCAGTTTTAGTATCCCTACCCCTGCAAAGTAACAGGTCATTCTTCCTAAAAAAATAATCAAGTATACTCATTAATTCCAGAGTTTTTCTTCAGTGGAGGCATCCTGAGCTTTGGGAATTGTACCAGCTCACACAGCAAGCACAACTGCTTCTGTAACCACACCGTTAAGTCATTTTCCCCTCCTACTAACAGAGGAGAAACCATGAACAAAATTTAAACCTAAAACCAAAATTTTAACCTGTTCTCCCTGGTTTTTAAAAAGTTTAAGTAATCATACATGCCAAGCAACAGCAACCCAGCAAAAATTCACATTTCCCGCGTTTCTTTTTATTTTTCCAATGACAACAGCAGAAAAGCTCCAATCACTGCATCTCCCACTACAGCTGTACTTCTGTTTCAAAATTTTGAGTTGTTGCTGTGTTTTCTTAAAATACAGTATTACTTCATTGGACAAAACATCAGCATCTCTGCTAGAAAGGCATCACTTCAGCACATTTTTACTGCCAAATGCAACTCCACGTGGATGTCAAAGAGGCTGCAGTACCACCCATCCAAACACTTGACTTTGCTCGCTGCAAACAAGGGTTATGCAACAACAGCTTGTTTTGTAGTCTCCCCAACTCCACCTTCCGTGAGAGAGCAAAGAATTACACAAGGAAATTATCTGAACTGCCGAGAAAGTTGTAGTGGCAACAACAACAAAGCAAGAACCAGATGAAGTCACTCTCTGGATTACAAGTTTTATTGAGTACACAACTTTTCAATGCCTCTCAAGGGTTACAATCAGCCACACAACCACTCCAAAACAAGCCTGGAAGTTTTCTTAGCACCTAATATCCTGATAATTGCTTCCAGTTCCTTTAAAAGGCCAAGCTAATGATTACACTTGTAGCAACAGGTGTGGATTCCCCACAGCTGGCAGCAAGCCTTTCCTCGGCTCAGTTGTGCCGCGTTGCTATTCACCTGCAGGAACAGGAAGCCCGATGCCCTCGGGAGAAGATTCAGATGCAGGTAATGATTATCCAGAGAGGTGTGAAAGGGCCAGGAAACAGACCCTGACAAACAACACAGCCCCTTAGGAAGGTATCAGCGTCTCTCTCGGTTTCGGACCAGCACTGCCCAAGCAGAGATTTCATTTCCACTTCCTAAAAGTGAATTTATACCCACCCTTCAAGGGCTTGGAGTAACTGTGCCCACAGCAGACAATTCAACACTGTCTGCTCCTGTAGCAGTGGGACAGCAATACCCCCAGTGACAATGAAGAGTTACTCGGTGGCAAGATCTCAGGAAAAATCTCATTTCCCAGCCCCAGGAGCCTGCAATGCTCTCTGCACAGCCAGGAGATGGTGAGACAAAGCTTCATTCTGCAGAAATTCTTTGGTAGGAGGATAAGCACTGTCTCCCAGAAGATGCCACCAGCAAACCACTATGTCTAGCTTCTGGCTGAGAAATTGGGGATTCTGTTAGAGGCTGCCCATCTCACCTTTCTCCCAAATGACAAAGTTAACTTCAGAAAACTCAAAAAAGCCTAGCAAACATAATCAGGTTGAATAACCTACAAATATTGAAATACATTCCATACTGTCTTACTAGACTTTCCCTTTCCTACATCTGCTGTAGGATTACGAGGAAGGAAAGAAGTTTAGTCCACTGCTTTGAGAGCCTTCAAGGAAGCTTCAAATTATTTGGGCACCACTTATCTGTCACTGCAGGATTAGGCAGCTACAGGTGATGAGGAAACGTGCATCAATATCTTCACTATTTTAATTGACTTTTAAGTTGTCAAGGAACAAAACGCTGCTGCCAAAAGGGCAGATCCCAGAGAAGAACCTGTGCCATGACAGAAGCAGGAGTTAAACCAACAGCTACAGTTATCAGTCAACAAGAAGCAGCCTTGCTCACACACAGGGTAAGCACAGAAAATACCTCAAGACATAGGATTTAAAATTGAGAACCAAATACTAAGTGTTTCTTCCCTCCCCAAACAATGAATCCTGCTTTTACACAGCTGTACACTGAAGGATTTAGTTTTTCCTACCATCAGGAATAAGGGTGCTCAGGAGAGCTTGCTTAACTGCAGCTCAGCTCTGTGTCAGCTCAGAGCTAGCCCAGGCTGGCTCTGTGTGGCACAGCACAGCCACGATGCTTTATAGAAATCACCACCTGTCTGAGGTATGAGAATCCTTAAAAACTCACCTAGAACTTTATCTACAAAAAAAATCCCCTCCAACCCTAACTATCCTGCGTGATCCTGTGAAAATAGAGCATTTCAGAGTGTCACACTTATCCGACACCTTTTGTGGATGTGATAGCAGCACATCTAGACAGTCACAGAAGCAATACAGAGCCTCCTTGCTCCCTCACATCACCTTCTCTGGAGCCAGCATCACCCAGGCTGTTCTCCCTCTGCCAGCTCCAGTGCCCCAGGTGAGTTTGTAGGGAGCTGTTTGGGCCTCAGGGTCACCCTCAAGCAAAGCCTGCAGGGTGGGAGCACTTGGTGGCATCCCCCGAGCCCCAGGAATGAACTCACATGGATGAGCTGAAGGGTCAGCAGCTCACCAGCAACACCTCACAGAATGCAAGGCATCAGCAAGGGCTGAGAGGGGGGACAGCCCAAACCTTACAAAAACACTCACCAGGAAACAGGAACACTCCCACTGTGCCAGGACACCAAATTAACATCCCAAATTCAGCAAAAGCCAGAAGCCCCCAAATGTGACCCTTCTCACACAGAAGGCTGGACAACACCTAAAGATCTGAGGACACAAATGTCAATCCCAATGTGTGTTGGTGATGTGGATACTCGTGAATTATCACTTAAATTATCTTAAGAAGGTTGCTAGAAAAAAAAAATCCCTGGGCACAAAGCTAAGACAACACATAAAAGCTCATCTCTGAAAACCAGTTTAGCTTCAAAGACCAAGCTTTATAACTGGGTTGCTTTCGATCTTGACAGCATGCACACCATGAACTCACTTAAAAAAATACTGCATGATTTTGAATTTTCAGACAAAGTTATGCTTCTTGCTAAAAATAAATAAATAAAACTAAAGAAGAACAAACATGTTTTCCTCTTTCAGTGAAGGACCTTTTCAATGCCCAGCTGGGTAACTGTACACCCATACATCTTCATCTTTACTCTGAAGTTTAAAACCCACACAGTTTAGCTTGACTGCTTCAAAAATGGTCTAAGTGAAAAAGATTCTGGAGTTCAAATGAAATGCTCTAAGCTATCTCCCCACGGTTTGCAAAGGGAGGATTTTTTGCACTTTAATGCAATATTCATTGGTTATTTGCCTCCTGATCTAAGGTTTCCATTTCAAAAGCTGTTTCTCATCAGTGTAACATTTTGAAGTGAATGGGAAGCAGAGGTCTGCTTACAGCTCTGAGGCTGCCAGGTAAGCAGCAGTGCTCCTCCAGCCCCAATTCCCACTCTCCACAGTGGACACCAGCAGTCCTACACTGCACCCGGTGTCACTCCACAACTCCAACATGTTTCTGACTTACTGAAGCATCTCTGACACACCATGACTAAGTCACGTGCTCTGTAAGTAAGATGGAAAGAAAAACGAGGATGCAGAAAACATTCAAGAAGAAGAGAAGTCCAAAAACCACTATGTAATGGAAAAAGGCTTTTCTAGATTCTGCACACAACAGGCAATGCACATCATTCTCTCTGGTACCAGCAAACATCAGTTTGACAAAACACACAGTTAAAACAAAGATTTCCAGATCACGCAGGACCTTGCAATATATTGCATTTTTTCTCATGCTGTTGATTTGTGCAGTGATTGGTTCATCAGCAGCTGTCTGACTGGGATTGAGTCTCTGGAGCAAACACTGCCATTCCTATCACAATATCAGTCAAAGACACTCTCAGGCCTCTCCTGGGAGATCACGCATTTCAAGGTATATTAACTTCTTGGGAGCTGAGGATGGGGGGAAAATAAAAACAACCAAAAAAAATAAAGCACACACACACGGCTCTATGTTTGTGGCACATTTCAAACTCCAGAATCTCCTTTTAGACAACCTCTGGGAAAAAAAAATCAGGCACATTTAGACACAGGAGATACGACTGATCTCTCCAAAGTCAACAGAACATAAATTTTTTAATCCACGTCAGAGTATGGCTTGTGTCTTCAGGCAAATTCAGGTTAGAATACTGCATTGTCACCTCAACTGATCAGTGCAGGGTAAAGTACAGATGAAGATAAAAATAACATCATATTTGTCTTTAACAAAATCCAAGTAAGTTTGGATTTAAATCAGAACTGTTCATTCTCTTTACATGACAGTAAGCAGATACTAATGTCTATTCCTACTCCCCATGACTAGAACTGAAGTCAAACATGACATTCAAGACTTCCAAAAGGATTCCATTCAGTGCGAGGCAGCTTCCCTAGCTCAGAGCAATGAGTCTGATTCCACAACCTAGCCTATTTAATTTTACACACACCTACAGAATTAAGCATGAAAAATACTTTCAAAAGCCCCAGCTATGAAATCAAGGGAGTATATCCGGGTTTTGTCATTTCCCAGAGGTACAGAGCTACAAAAGCCTGGTCCCTTGTCCTTGCTACTCACGTAGCAACACGTGCCTGGTAAATTCACTTGAACTCCACACGTGAAAAGGGTGTTTAGGAACAGCTCATTCACTGTCCAGCCAGCCAAAGGGAGAGATCTCCACCTCTGCAGGTAACAAACACAGATCAAAGCCAGTCAGGCTTTCATTCAGCAATTCCTTTCTCAAATAATACAAAGTCTGTGTCCTACATCCACTGGACCTCCAATGGTGGACAAAAGCTGCTTTTTCAGTTTGAGTCTTTGACTTGAAATGATCCTATTTAGGTTGTGGTTTTTTTTGGCATATAATTTTATTAGGTCATAACAGCTTGTTCCACACTCTTAGGCTAATTGTGTAAATCATTTGCACTATAATTAATCATATCAATATATGAATGTTCAGATCACCCAACAGTCTATATTCCAAACATAAAGCCAAGCCAATTACACAACTTAGCAAATGCCAGTAGGATATTACACTAATGAAGTAGATTTTACAATTTCTGAAACACTCCATTAAGATTACGTGTGATTTATTCTCATAGATCTTATTCTTCAAGTCATGCCTATATAATTGGCATTTTTTAGTCTCTAGGGAATTTACTGTCAACTTATGATGCCCTCATGATTCAGAGATTATCCTCATGTTGGTGTCATTGTCATGCAGATTAAATTCAAATATACAAAATTAATACATCTCTGAAAGAGCTCAGTTTCAACCATCTCAGACATGGATGTGCTTCAAATCCCTCTTTTGAATCAGGCAGAGGGGGCTTAAGTCTCTCCAGACCCTGAGTGATCTCACACTGGTCAGTCACACTTATTTTAACCAACAGGAAAACTGCAGTACCTTGTTCTGTCTCCATGAAAAGGTTCCCAGAAGCAATTCCAGTCAGAGCCACCAGCTCATGCTTCACTCCCATCTCTCCCTTTTCCCTTCACCTCCAAGCCCACTGTGGACTCAGGATGTGAGTGACCTGCCAGCCACCACCACGCTCTGCACAGGCCAGGTAAAGCAGAATGACTCAAGCCTGTGAATCCCAGGATGCAAATGCCAGCTCCAGGTGTTGGCCATCTGTCCTTCAGGGGCCACAGACTGAGGTCACAAAATTGCAACAGCAATATGAGCCAAACACGTCTCCAGTCTTAGGACACAGGGCAGTTTTAGCAAGTTTGGATTCGTATTTCAAGCCTTGGAAATCCTCAGATGCCACCAGTGTCTGGCAGCCACCTACAGAGCACCCTTTTGTGTTACTACTGGCACCCAAGAACCATTCCTGAGGCTCTGAGCTGAGCCTGTTGCACACTGGCACCTTTGACTTGGTTCATTAAAATCACCACTTCTGTTTCTCATTGTTCTGATAATATAATACCATGGCAACAAATGAGAAGCTCCAAATTATATGCATGACTCTGAGAGGAAGTGCATAGTTCCTGTATATGCAAACTTTGATCTACTGCAGGATGGTCAACAGCATCTGTTACTCTAATACCCCACATTATTATAGCCATTTAGCTAAACAGATCATAAAAGGATTGTTCCATTAGCCATCTTCCTGGCAGAAATCCAGGAAAGTTGCTGAGTGGCCATGACCAAGTATCATCATAAATCCAAAGGATTTGGAGTGATGACTGGGGCTAAATTCCTGCATTCGTCACTGGTAGTAGCCTTACATTGTTATTTTCGGGCGTACATTTTTAGCTCCAATATTATCCCTGTGTCTGAGCACTCTGAAGGAGGTGACACAAAGTGACATGCCATACACAGTGACATTTGTAATTGCCGGTCCAACCCTGTCCAAGTCTGTCACATTTTAAACCTGCTCTGAAGGCAATTTGTGAAGAGCTGTTTTAACATAACACGAATGTATCAGAGTGGCACAGTCCATGTGCACTGTACAGTAACTCCAGAAATGAGAAAGAAACGCCAAAAGCCATCCTTTGGCACTGGCAAAATTCCTGCATGAGGACACAGGGCATGCCCAGGAAACTCAGGTATCACTCCAGACAGAGCTGTGTATGCAGATCCTGTCAGTTCTGCATGAAGCAGAATTTGAGGCAGGAGGGGCAAAGAGGAAGAAGGACTCTCAATTTTAGCCTGAACCCTTGCAAATATTGAATGAAACGCCAGGGAAAAGTGGAGGCAGAGGAAAAAAAAAGCTTCATCCAGCATTATAAAATGTCTTATGTCAGTTCTCAGTCAAGAGAAAAAGCATTTTCAAGGAATTAAGAGATCTTGTTTCAACGATCAGCTTTGCAACAGGACTAAGGTAAGCCCTTAGATACTTACACACACACTGTGACCACAAAAGGGCAGATAATTTCCCCCTCACACACAGGCTGCAAAGTCTAAATTTGGTGAAACGTAGAAGCACTACAGAGGAAAATGCAAATATTTCAGTCTCAAGGCCAGAACAGCTGAGTTGACCTCCAGCTTTCTTTACCTTACCTATAACCCCCTTCCTGGGTCCTTGACTTCAGCAGAAACATTGATTGAAAGTCCAACATATGTGAAAGAGGGATCTAAATCTGGATATGCAACACACAGATATGCAAAAGATCCTGGTACGAGCTGTCAGTGACAAGATAAATTTGCAGTGAGTACACCAAAAAAAAATCTACTTCTGGCAGGAGAAAAGCAGTGCCACTCTTCAAACTGCTTTTCCATATTTTAAAATATACTGCATGCAAGTCTAAGGAGAGGAGCTTTTCACCTCACCCATCCAGCGTGTATGACATCATTATGCTCAAAGAGTCCTGCTGCAGCATCTCTGACAGGCTCTGCCCAACGACTTTTACAGGCAAAAATTGTCTATAGATTTGTGTCTTCGGGTGTGTGCAACAGGGAATGTGATGCAAAGCCACAGATTTATCAATTTAAACTATGGCACTTATTGGTAATATTTTATGTGAATAATTCAGTTTACTCTGCAACAAGGATTCTCCAGCCAAGCCAAAGCCAAACACTGCAGTGTGGTGATGGACTGTGCCCCCACAGAAAGCTCTCTCTGCCTGCTGAGCTCCTCTGAACACCATTTTCACAGGGCATTGACAGACACACAGCACTTTAAACAGCTGCTAAAGCATTTTCCTTTGCTGTCGAGCACCAGTTAATCATCAAACACCTCACTGAATTATGGACTGTTGGAGCATTATAACAAATCATGTTGCTTTTAAGGAAATGCTGCTTTTTACACAAAGAGCAATTGAGGATCCGCACTTTAAAAATTCAGCTTCAGGGGATAAGCCCTGAGCAGGAAACGGAAAGGCAAAGTTCCCCCATCTTCAAATTTCACAAGCATCATAACTCTGTGTCATTTATGACTTTTAATGATTCTGCCTGGTTCTCTACTGAGGTGTTACCTTAATTTAGAAGGATTTTCTGTGTGAACAACATGGCCCTATACTTATTTTACTAGTTAGTAAGCAAATCTAGATTCAAAGTAGAAAACCCACCTTTATTTTACTTATCTCTATTCTTTAACCTCCCTAAAAATAATGCCATCGCTGTATTGTTCTAAAAATTGCCCTAAATACAGAATATTTTTTTATTTGTCCCAGTCTCAAAGTTGAAAGTGCCAAGATAGACTACCTAAACTTCTCTAATGGCACTCCCTGCATATTTTGTGGCCATACTCCTAAATTTCAAGCATTAGTGTTCCACCTCATAATACCTTTTATTAAATAAGACCCAATGTCTAACTGTCCTCAGCAAACACAGAGCAGCTAGAATTAAAGAAAAAGAGCTTCCTTTAGAATTGCATCAGTGTTTTAACAAGGCTTCAACAAGCATCACTCAGTACCAAGCAGCTGTACCCTGCTTATCAATATTTTTATTATAACTCTCATTAAGCAGCACTTACTGCTGTTTATCAGTCAGAGATAACCAGGTCCCTGGGTAGTAAAGCACCTGTCCAAATTATCCACAGGCCTCTAAAGTGAGAAATATTGTGCAGTAACCACGTTAAAACTCCCACACTTTGTTCACCTCAGCGGTGAGCTGGCTGTCAATAAACAGTAACCTGAAACAGCTCCCAGCCCACGGAGCTCTCCAGCTTCGGGGCAGGCTCTGTCACCTGGATGTCCTCCCTCAGCCAGGGATGTCACACCCCCGACCAAGGGCAGCCAGGGATGTCACACCCCGATGGTGTCTGCACAGGCAGAGGCAAAAGGCTCAGTTAAGCTCTGCAGGCACACTGTGACAGGCCTGGGGATCAGGGGGAGGTTCTGGTAATCCTTAGACAGCACAGGAGCTCTTTGGGATGTGGCACTGGGGTAAAATTTCACTTTTGATGTGTCAGGGCAGCCCTGAAATAGCAGGGCTATGTATACCCCCAGCTGCACTGGGATAATTGGGCAGCAGAGTGTCTGACGTGCCCCAGGGCAGGATTTACAGGCATTCTCCAGCCACCAACAGCTCCCTGGGACAACACAACACCCTGTTCCTCTCCCAGGATGCAGGGTACACCTTGGATAAAGGCATGTGCCAGCCTCCACCACAAAAATCCAGACACTAGAAATGTCCCTGTGATATGAATGAAGACAAATCTACATCCTCCACATGGCAGCCCCTGCTCCTTCCCCACACTGAGTGCGTGAGGAACAGCTCTGCATCAGAGAGCTACGGCATCCCAGAGTGGGTCTCAGAGGTGAGAACATGCCCCTGTGTGCTGGTAAAAGCACAATAAAGGACACTCTCACACCTGCTAGGTTCAGCAGAAAGGAGGGAAAAGAGAGACTTTATTTACATTTATCATACTTTATATGATTCTCAACTCCACAAGGGATTGGAGGACATGTCACTTCCTCCTTCACTGGAGAAAAAGGATGCTCATCAAACTTTCTCTTATCACAAAAGGAATGAAACAGAAAAGACGGTTAAGTAAACATTCATTATTTACATGGAAGTGTGTGAAAATCTCTGACTCCAAGGCTAAAACAGAAGGCTTAGCAAAAAACAGGACAACGCCCCTGTTATTGGGGTTTCTGTACAGAAGTAAAGGATGGATGTCAGGAAGCCACATTACACTGCTAAACGTGCCCATGAGGAAGGATTAACTGGAAGCAGTACTGAAGATGAACTCCCACTTCCTGCCTGCTGTAGAGCCCTCACTGTGGAAAGGCAAGACAGGAGGTTTGCTGCTGGCAGCACTCATGGCACACCTCCACAAACCACAGCCAGGGGAAGGCAGTCTCCCCTCTTTTTGGGATCTGACACCCTCCATAGCTCACTCAGTTTCAGCAGCACAGGTGCTGCCTGGGGAGGAGATACAGCAGCACAAAAGACCAGGAGTGTGCCCATGGATTTTACATCCCTTCTAATCCAGTGGAATATTTGCAGGAGACTGGTAATGCAAACAGCATCTGCACGGTTAGAATTACTCAAAAATAGGACAGAGTGAACCTAAAATTCCTATAATTTGTAGCATTTGAGGCTGTTACTGTGTTTTCCCAGTGCTGGGTTAATACAAGTTGTCAGCAAAAAAGACAGGACTGAGATGATTCCCTAGGAAAGGAAGCTACAGAGTGCCTTCTGTCCTTACACACTGACCCCAAACCAGAGGAAGGCAGGCAGTGCACAACAGAGCACATTGTTACCACTGAACATCCAGGCCAGGGGCTCTTCTGCTCTGTGTGATGCCAGCTGCAAGTGTGTAGAGTGTGTAAAATGCCAAAATTGTAGGAGCAGACAGGAGAGGGAAGCAGGGTCAAGCCCACATTTTTAGTGGTAAAAAGCCTTAAGGGAAATAAGGCAAGGATTAGCGCAAAACTGACATATATTGCCACTCACTCGTATTTCAAGAGCATCTTTCCAACTCCTCAAATTTAAAAAAACCCCACATTTCTAACACATTTATCCCATAGCACTGATTAGTAGAGGAGTGCATATGTTCACACAGGAGGACCATGTGTATGGAGACAGAATATATCTTATTTAAAGACTTATTTTTGAAGCACTCTCTTACACTGCTAAAAAAAAATAAAACCCACAAAAAACCTCTCACAGCATAATAGGGAGAGGAAACAGCCAGGATGTGAAGTATTAGAGAGAAATCAATCCAACAGGCACGCCAGGAGATCAGCTATCCTTCCAGCGATCAGGAAGGCTGATGTGCTAGGAGCCAATTTTTGAACTATGCTAATAATAGGTCAGTCAGCAAAGCTGATGCTGCACATTCAGCCAAATCTACGTACAAGCTGCAGGCACGAATACAAGAGACTTTTTTTAATTAAGGAGGCAAAAAAGAGACTGCAGGCTGGCTTATGACACGTCAGTGGCTCCGTTTACTGCAAGCCCTGTTCAGCTAGAGAACAGACACCAGCCCAGGAAGGCACTTTAGTGGATGTTGGTCAACTTGGACACAAGCTTTCTTTACTGAGATTTTGAAAATTTTAACAGCAAAACAGTCTCCAGCAGACAGATCAAAAAAATCTCTTGCATAAAAATTTAAGGTTTCAATTTTTTATAATATTTGACATTTACATCCATCTACAGCCAAAGCTTACAAAGTCTCAGTTGCTTTAAACCAAAGACAACCTACAATCTCATCTTTATAGGAAAGTCACAACCCATGTTCAATAGACAGCAAGGATAATATTAGCACATGATATAAAATGTCAGGATTGCTCTCAGTGCCTGAGAACTCAGCAGTACATAAATTTGGCTGACTCCAGAGTTATCCTCACTTTCTGAGGTTCTTTGGCTTCCTCACTTCAGAAACTGGACCTGTGTTGTGGATTAAACCCCAAACCTCATTTTCTATTCCTGCCTCCCTGACAAGAAGGGAGATATTTAGCAGTGGGAAATGCTTATTAGAGATCTGTGTTTGATGTAGTACCATTTCCCTAATGGGCCTTGAACAATTTCCATGTTTTGAAAGCAGAGAGATTTCCTTTAAATCAGCAGCCTGATGGGAAGCTGACCTCCATGAAATATTTCCTCCCATTCTGACTGTCTGTGGCAATTCCCTACCACTTTTCCTGTCTTCTTTCATTCCGTTCTCATGCTGATTTTTAAGCAGTTGGGAAAAAACCATGAGCTGTTCTCAAGTTCCTAATGCCACCATGGTGCCTCCTAATGTTACACCTCCAATTCAGCAATCACAAAGACTGCAAAATCCAGATTATTTGCTGTGCCACCACTGTTATTTCAGTGTCGGCTTCAGGTTCACTCCCAATTTCCACTGGCATTAAGAAGCAAAACCTCACATCACTACAACTCCTTGTCCCAGGGAAGTCCTCATCCAGATTTCCAGTTAAAAGATCAGCAGGACTTCCACAGGACCATCTCCCACCTTCCAGAGCCTGAAACCCCTCATCCTTACATTTCCAACTGAAATACAACAAGCAACCCCCGCTCCCAAAAATCAGGGACACTCCACTTTCAGCTTCACACTCAGTTCACAGATGCAGTAAATGGATAAAGGAACAGAGCAAGCTTAGAGCAGCACCATTCATTAATCAATTTTACTTTCCCTTCAAATAGGAGAGGACTATGATCTGATATCAAAAGGGTCCTATGGATATAAAATTTTCCCAGTGTTGGTATTTTTTGCCCTTGTGCCATCTGACACTGGAGAACGCGCAGATGCAAATGAGAGTTTGTTGTTTTGATTTTTTTTTTTTTACAGAAGTCCATGGAGAAGCATCAGAAGCAGTAGAGCACTGGGAACACAAGGCATCTCATACAGGAAAAAAAACCAAAGCAACAACAAAAAAACCCACCACAAGTCTTGTTCGTGCCTGGTAGAATGCCAGGACATGGACCCAAGTAATTCCAACTCCTGTGTTCTACAGCTGAAGCAAAGGCAAATCTGTTCATATGGCAAACCGTGACAGAGGCCCATGTATCCAATCCTCATTATCAAACAGAATTAACAGAAAGGGACGGTGATTGCTGAAATGCTAGGGATGCTACAAGAATGAGCAAGAAGGGTGAGATTTTCACTGCACACGTTAAAATACTCCTTTATAAGGGCACATATGCACTATTTTTTCTCATTCAATTGATTGTATTTACAGTCTCAAGTTTAAGGGTTTATGTTATTTGGGTTTTTTTCTGTTTACAAGCCAGAGAGAGAAGTGTGAATACATGTTTAGTGATGCACTTCTTGGATGTTTTCAGCACTGAGATGCACAACTGAGTAACCTTGCTCTTGAATAAATTAAGCCAAACAGTTGAGGTTTGGAGCAGGTATTTTTAAACCTGCTACTAGTAAATATTCCATTCTTATTAAATTACTAGGTGTATTTTCAATATTGATACATTAACTTCAGTCTTTATTGTATACCTGTCAAATGTACTGTAAAGCATATCCAGACCTAATGTAAACATTTGACCCATAGGGCAATACAAATACTGACCCAATTGTTTTAAAGCTCTTCAAAAGAAACACAAAAGAGGCAAATCCTTACATAAGAGGCAAAATCTCCAGCAGCTGGAAAAAGCCACATCATCTTCCATTTGGATGAGGGCAACAGGATTGCCACAGAATTTACAAACATGCTGAAGCCAAACCTAATCCTTCCAAATCCTACCTACAGCCCTGGGGCTCCACTTCCCACATCCACCCTGTCATCTGTGCTGGGTTTGCAGGCCCCAAGGAACTCAGGATCACATCAAGACACAAGAAGGGAGAGGACCTTCCAAGTCAGAAATATCCTCCCATCTTTTATCAAAAGGAACCGCCTCGTGCACTCTCATGGCACGGGAGAGCTCCAGCTCAAGGCACAGGATTATTGCTCCAGGCTCTTGTATCAAGCTCATATCCTGTGGCTGAGCTGCAGCGTGCTGGCACCAGTCCTGCCAGTGATGTTCACACATGAAAACAGGCCTGTCCCTGGAAGAGAAACTACCCCACTCTTTCCTTTGAAAACTACAAAATTGTCATTTAAAAACTGTACAGATTGAGTCTCTCTGCCTTGAGATACCCTCAGCCTGTCAGTCTGGGAGAAATGGCTGCCTGTGAGTACTTCTGTGGCTTCACCATGCCATCTTCTCTGAAATACATTTAAAATCTTCAGATAGAATGGTGCCATGTACCTCCTGAAACTGGTTCTCCCTGTAGCTAAAAGCCCTTGGTTGGGCTGTGCTGCTGCTCAAATTGCAAGGGGCTGAGGAGGGAAGCTTCAGCCTCACATCCCCTTCCACAGAGTCTCAGCACTCACAGTAGCTTCTCAACAAGCACTTCCTTTGCACAAACAAGATCAACCTCTGTTTACAACAGGCATTAGAAATCGCTGCTGACTCCCAGGAACTGGGCACTTACGCTGAGTTTCACAACATAGACTGTTAAATCTCTTCGTGGTGCAGTGGATGAGACTGGGTCTGCATCCTCTGTGTTTTCAGCATGCCCAGCTTTTAAAATAAAGGGGAATAAATCAGTATGTGCTAGTGAGAGAGGACAGCATATTAACCATCCTCAGACTTTCAAACCCCTAAATGGATCCACCACAAAAGCAATTAGCTGCTTTCCTCCTTTCCCTCCTTTCCTTGCAGAGTGTTAGGATTGCACTGAGTCAATGGCTAAGTGCCTTCTCCCAGCATCCTTTTGATTACCTAACAACTTCCAGACAAAGGATGCAGGAGTAATAATGCACAAACTGCCTGACAATACCTTTTTCTTCTCCAGGTCTGCCTATGCATCCATTAATACATTTATCCATAGACAGAAACCAGTCTTTGTCTGGCTTTGCTTTGCTAGCTGGGCTAAACACACCAAATGCTTCCAGCCTCAGCTCATCTCCTCAGAAATGCTTTTGATTATCACTCCTTTTTACTCTAGCAGACTCTCTTCACCTGTTTAAATTTTGATTTATCTTTCTTCCATGCTCATGACCAGAATAAGAACAAATGGAAGAAACAGCACTCTATGTTTAAAAAAAAAAAACATCAAGAAATTGAGTTATGTTTTAGTCAGGTCATAAAATACAACACCACAATGCATACTGTCTGGATTTGCTGTAGTTAAGAAACATGACCTAAACAATAAGATAAGTAACAGACATAAGCTTGTCACATTAATTAATTTTTCTTTTTAAAGCCCATGTTGAGAACCATTCAACTAATAATATGGAATCAGCCAGCACTCTGCATACAGATGAAGAAAGTATTCCAGAATCTTCAGCAACAGAAGAATGTCATACTGAAAAATACAATTAACATCAGAAAGCTGTCCTGCCATCTGTTCAAAACAAAAGGTATCAAATGTTCCTGCTGTTATCAGAAAACAGGAAAATGCTACAGATGCCTTGATTTTAGAGGATTACCTTTACCAGTGACAGCAATGTAAGCTGAAACATGCAAATACACAGAGAGCGTGCCAAAATGCAGGATACCACATGGGTATTACCTAACTGCAAGATTAGAGCTTAAATGAAATTATTTAACAGACCTTCACAGCACAAAAATTGCCACCTTTTAGTCTTTCACATGTAGCATATCCTAAGTGGAAAGGATCTGCATGGGGCTGAAACTACAGATCTTGGATTGTTTATGAGGAGCACACAGCTCCTGAGACTAAAATGGAAATTGGTACTAACTTAGTTATCAGAAAGCTACAAGGGAGAGCAAGTGAACAGTGCCCACTGGTCATGGATCTAAAACCTGACCCTCAGCAGCCTTTTGGACCCTCATCTGCTCTGAAGCATTACCCAGCCTCACTGACTGGGCTGCAAACCCTGCGAGCGCTGGTGGCTCACGGAGAGCTGCAAGATGGGGTCGGTGACACTGAGGGAGGGCTGCTCTCCACAGGCATCTTCACCAGAGCTTCGGGCTCTGACGGCACAAAGAGCAATCTCAAAGACTGTCCAGACCCACTGCTAGACAGCAGACACCACAGATTATTTGCCTTTCCCTGCAACAGAACAAACAGAAAAGGAAGGGAACAAGAAAACAATGCCAGAAGCAGCTCGACCAGCCAAAAGTTAGGGAAAGCTGCAGGGCTACAACCACCAGCTCCCTAAGCTAAATAAAATTTAACACAGGGGAGTGGTTTCTCGTTTGTTTTGTTTTTCCCTCCCCGTGATTCATGTAATTTTTGTGTAACTTTCCTGATAAGGAGGCAACAGCAAGCAAAGGAGGCAGATTCCTGTTTTAAGCACCAGACCATTATCCAGGCAGTGATTTACTGTTTCACACGATATCTGGCCAACAGGACACACAAATGGCTTGAGAGATGGCTGCTGCTCGGGCCTCTTCTCCACACCTTTTGTAGTCAGCTCTCAGGAAAATGTGCCTGATCAAGAAAGCTGGCAGCAGGCTTCTCCCACTTCATCACTTTGTTTAGCAAGGCTTATCTTTCCACACACAGAAAATAACAGGCCTTGCTCATGACAAAAGCAATTGCTTAAAAAAAATAACATGGGGAAAAAAAGAGAAAGTGATCACAGAGGTTGCATTGTCGTCCTCGTATTTCTTCACATAGTTCCACTATCATCAGAGGATCACTTCACACAAAGAGAAGGAAATGAAAGAGAATCTCCTATATAACCTCCTTTTTCCATGTATTTGCAATTTCACAATAAACATGAACCCAAATACTCTGTAAAAGCAGAAAATGGCATTTCCTTCCTAGTCCTTGCACTATCAGCACCCCAAGTAGATATAAATTTACTTTCTTTAAATAGGCGCTGCTAGGATGGTGTTTAGAAACAAGCTTCACCTAGTTGTCATGAATTATTAACCAGAAAAATCCTTCTTGTTCTTTACAGAGTCTTGATTTGCAAGTTTAAAAATCAAACTGACACTTAAACTTCTTGTATAAATACCCAACCTTTAAAATAAATGCTCTGAGCATTATAAATACATTTTTTCATGAATATGAGAACAACAATTCTATAAATAGCTATTCTTCACAGAACTGCTTCAAGACATTGTTTTTACAGACAACAGTAGGAAACTCAAGGAGGTCTTAGTGCCAAACATATTAAAAGCGAAATAAACTCTCCAATCAACTCTGGGTTTCCACTTATTCTTACAAAGTTCATCGTTATTTTTTACCTTATACAATTAGTTTATGCAAGGGAAGGAACAAGCCAAAAGGCTGCACTGTGTCCTGGCACAGCCACTGGGTCAGTGTAAACCAGTCCCAGCCTTCAGCTTCTGAGGGCACTCACTGGCTGCTCTGGGCAGTAATTTCAAACAACTCTGCACTGTCAACAGACAAACTCACTGTTACCCACCACAACCTTGTGCAAGCACAGGCAAAGACAAGATTTTCATTATAAACTCCACGATATGACTTCCAAATATACTTGCTCAAAACCGTGCTCCATCTCCTCTCAAAAGCAAACATCGGAAGATAAACACGATCTAATGTAGTAGCAAATTGCCTCTTCAGCCTGCACATTTCATGGTTGCTATCTCCTCAAGCTATTTTTGCCCCAGTATCTAAACATAAAATCAACAGGAACTCCTGAAAAACAGCTACACAACTGGCAAACCAGGTTTCTGCAGCCAGAATACTCCAAGCACACATTTAGTCTTTCTGGCAGATGCTCATACAAAGCCAAAGCTCAAGCACTACCAAGTTCAACACCATTTTCAACAGGGAGCCAGTACAAGCACTTACTTGATAAGTGCTTGAAAATTCATCTGTATGAAAAAGAAACTCATTCAATCCCTAGTTTCGATACAGTGCTTTACTCTAACGATTGTAACACTAATTTTCTATTACAAATCTGTGTACGAAACAAACTGCACCCAAGTGCTCAGGGTGCTGACCTCTTTCCCCATGTTTCCTTGAGTTTCCAGCCTCCAACAGCTGGGAACACAACAGCGGTGGTTCCGAGGGGTGACAT
The DNA here is from genome assembly GCA_013397175.1 of Platysteira castanea. Lineage (NCBI taxonomy): Eukaryota > Metazoa > Chordata > Aves > Passeriformes > Platysteira > Platysteira castanea. The sequence continues at coordinate 1,206,846 of VYXC01008047.1, forward strand.
GGATGTGAAACTGGAGCACGGCAGCGATGAATCAGGCCATGAGCTTTCACAACTGCTCCCCAGCCACGGGAGTGAGCTCAGCACACCGGAATGTTTTTGAAAGTGTCCAGCGAGGATTAGTAAGAACTTGGTGACGTGGCCCACCAGGCATGGCCAGGGAGCACGTGGATGTTAAGGAGGAAGAATTCAAAGGGAACTATGGCCTCCAGGAATTCCAGGCCTGCCATGCACCACGGACAAAATCCTCTTGCAGAAGGCAAGAGAAATCACAAGCCAGCTCTGAACCACAACAGCATCCCAAACAGATCCTTCCTGTCCTTGCCAGGACAATTATACACCTCACTGGGCATCACAGCATTAACACAGCTGGAAATTACCAAATCTTCCATCCATCTCTCCCAGGTTTGTGCACCAGGGATGAGCCACAGGCCTGTTGCCTTTGCTCTCCAGAAGAGCAGAGGAAGATACGCTGATACAATGCTTGTCTGCTGTGCCAGGACTGCACATCACACCACAGAGAAAAGGAAGGACCATTCTGGAGCTGGAAGCTTTTCTCTTACCTTATTTTGATCTGTCCAGTAGAAGAAAAATCCCTGCGGGTCTGTTCTGAGGATAATTGGAGTCACAACAGTGGAGTCCTGGCAGAGAAAGGACAAACAAAAAATCCATGTCAGCACACAGAACATGTAATTATGCACAAGCTGCTTTGCCATCCGTGTTAATGAACTGCAACATCTAGAAATTACCCTGAAGGTATCACTAGCAAGATGGCACTAAAAGAATTTAGTATCACCTGCCTCATCTCCATTTCCCTGACATAATGTATTTCCATTACTGTGAAGACAGCACCAAATAACTCCAGACTTGTCAACGTGTGGAGTTAATCCAGAAGAGCTGGAAGCAGATGAAGTTAAACAGGCATAACACCCTGAATGTCAAACTAGAGCCCACACAGCAAAGCATTATAGTTAGGACTCCACTGCCTACCTTGACCTGACTACAATTTCAGATAAATACCTGTAAAATTTACTTCTACAAAGGCTGAGTTTGCCTAGAAAACATGGAACAGCATTCTTTACATTAAGACTTTTGTCAATAACTTTCCATTAGAATTTATCTTTTTTTTTTAATAACCAAACCATGAAAATTTTGCTAATGGGAATATATCTATATTCCACCTCACCTTCAAATTGGTTGAAAACCTGTCTGGTCTGATAACATCCATAGCTCAAGATCACTTAAAACCAGGCACATTTCTAAGGACACTGAGTAAGGCAGCCTTGTTACCTACAAATTCATGTCTTCTGACTGACAGCAGTTCCTGACTCAGGAGACACAAGCTCTAACCCAAGCCTTTTCCACAGGTGGGAGTTCATCACACCTCTCCCATCAGGATTCCCTGGTGCCTAACAACAACTGACACCAGTGCAGCCTGCTCCTAATAGAATTTCTCCTCTCTTTCTCTTCTATTTTTCATGATATCTGTAAAGACACTGCTGTCTCAAGACCTTTCCCATTTTCCAAACTCAATTTAGAAGTTATGGAAGGGGCACAGAAGGGAAAAAGACAAAGAGACAGAAAAACTGCCTAAGCTTCAGCTCCGCAGAAACCCAGGCTAAACAGTTTTTCCTCAAAAAGCATTTATATTTCTGTTGAAGTGCTACAGGTATTTTACAACTTTAGCATTCACCTATTTCCAAAGCAGTAATGTCTATATTGCTGGGAGGGAGAAAAAAGGGCTGTAATAGGTTCAAATTTAAATCGAACATTCTTAAGTGAGGAGTATAAGTACAAAGAAAGTTGATGAAAGTGACACTATTATAAATAAATAAAACCTAACTTCTGCAAGTGTCATTTCAGATGCAAGAACACTTGTCTATATCCTGTCACCAGTACAATCCTTTGTGACACAGCACTAAACTCCAAGCAATGGGCATTCCCAAAATAGGGAAGTTGAACTACTCCCAGTTCACAGCTAGAAAAAAACCTGAGACCCAAAGCTGCTCAGTGACAGGCCAAGCAGCAGCCAGGAGCCTACAGGGGAACAAGGTGAAAGAATAAAATGCCATCAAGTATATTTTTATCTCAGCACAAGAGAAAAACATATTGAAGGACAAGTTCTAGACTAAGAGGAAATACAAGATCAAACCCTTCAGTGAGTGAAGTCCTTTTTATAACTGGAAGATCCAGGCTTGGGATCTGTCCACAGGTGCACTGACACTGAAATGGTGCCATGGGAGTTTCCAGAGGCTGGGAACAAGTGTGGCTGCACAATGCCAGGCAGTGCCATGGCAGTGTCCTGTGTGGGCTCAGAGCTGTCACAAAGCACCACTGACCCTTCATTAAAGCCCTGCCCCTTCCCTGAGAGAACAGACATGCAGAATTTGTAGAGTCTTATTTCCCTCCCATTTCTTCCTCGTTTCTAGCATCTTGGACACCTGAGAGTTAGGTACTGTTTGATGCAACTTGCAAATTTGGTTTTAAAATATATCAGATCCTGAAGAAATCTGTCTGTATCCACAAGCACCTACAAAAGTTCTTAGAGCTCCACCATTCCAAAAGAAAAAAAAAAATCCCTGCTCTGGAGACACAATTTTGCTTTTTTAGCTTATTTCATTGTGTCATATGCAGCCTGTGTGTAAAAATATAAAGTGAGGAAAGATAAATACTAAGTGTCCTTCCACCTTTGGATGAGATATCAGCAACTTCAGGGAGAAAGAAAAGGAAGTGATGGGAAACAGACACAAAGTAATTATGCTTTAGGATTAACTAATTCTGCTGGTTAATAATTTCAAGCAGTTGCTTCAAACCAAAGTGTGTTTGATGACATACAGCTATCAGAGCAATACTTTTGTAGATATGGGTTGTAAAATGTTGCCTTAAATCAGACTTAAAGGGGAGGATGAGGGGAAAGAACCTTCAATATCTATTAGGTGGCAAAAAGGAAACTTTATCATGACATGGATAGTGATGTGTCTTAGTCTGGGAATCTCTGCTCCAGAAAGCTGTTTGGTTGTGCTGGCGTTTTTGTTTGGTTAGGTTTTTAGTTTTTTTAATTAACTGTACTACTCTGGCATTAGGCACAGCACAATTAATGTGCAGATGAACATGAGAACCCCACACTGCCACAGGATCTGGGAATAACTTTGCACATGTATTTGTGTAACGTGTCTTGGGAACTCTTCCACACAGCAGCAGCAATAAGAGCCACGTGCATCATGTTTTATACGTTCTACAAGATGATTATCACTCTCGTAAATCCCTGACATCAAATGCCACACTCAGTTCTGGGTGTGGAGGAATAGAAATAAACTTTCTGAGTCAGTTCTGCAAGTCCTTCCCCCCACTCCAGACCTTGGTCACCTGGGACAGGTCTCTTGCTTTTATACCACTCTGCAGTCAGGGCTTGCAAAGGCAGGAAACAATCAAAAAGACACCTGAAAAACCCTTTTTGCAATGTACATTCAAGAAAAGCAGCAGTTCAAGGCTCTGAAATAGAAATTTGCTTCAACCAACAACTGCCTGGTGCATTTATTTATAAATATTATTGTACTGTAAGGGAATGACTCTGGTTTATGACCCATAAGACACACCTGCAGTCATTTATGACTATCCTCAAGTCCATTAATTCAATTTCCTCACCCAAGGAGCTGACCTCATAACTCTCCTGAGCAGACTGACCAAGCACACACAACTCTGAAGAAAAGAGCTATGGACAAGACACAACAGAGGGGGAGTAAAGGAAAGACCCAAAACTTCAAGGACAAACAAATCAGGAGAAGATATTCATATCTCCCCTAACCCATTCAGATCCAAACGTGAGAATAAAACAGGAAAAAAAGGTTTTGCCCATCTCTAAAGCTGAAAGGTTTGGAAATGAACACATTTAAATGTATAGCAGGAGTACAGCCTATACACATTCCTCTGGATATCAACAAAGCAAGTAGGTCTTTGGGCAGCAGGCCAGATTCCTGGGACACTTCTAAACATAGAAAAAAGGTACAGGAGGAGATGCCCAAGGCAAAAATCAGCTGTGACCAGAAGGGGTAGAGGAAAAAGATAAAGGGAGAGTGTCCCAGTCAGTGATGCAAATGACTGTGGGTTATCAGATTTTTTAAATGCCCCCTGTGGGTGCTCATGCCAAGCAGTGGCTTGGTTTACAAGAGATTCCTTCTGCAAATTCCTTGAAAGAAAGAGTGGCCCTAACCCAGCAGTCCCAGTGTGCTGTGTATCACACCAGTCTCAGCTTAAGTGAATAATTTTCTTGAAGGGCTTTTAATTTCACCTTTAAAAGTCCTCCACCTTTTTATTTGTTGACTTCAGGCCAAATCTCTACTTTCCTCCAATTCCACAGCCTCAAATGAGTAATGTGGCTGTTCTACACTTATTCCATTAAGTTGCCTCCTAATTGGCTGTCCAACCTCAGATCCTGCATTAGCAATACTCTTTGGTTTATACTTTTAAATAAAGAGGCTTCAATTTTATGCCCAGAAAGCGCCACAAGGAACTTTGGGATCCTTACCAGCCAGGCACAGCAGAACACGAGCACAGAGGATCATTGACAAAGCCATAATTAAATGACTGCCAGGGAACAGTTTCAAGGTCTGATTTTAAGAGTGGGTCCCTCAGCCTACATCTGACATCAGTGAGCAAAAAGTGCCACCTCCATTTTATTCCTACTGACCAGCAAAGATGATCATACAAAGATAATTAGTGAAGAAGGTGAAACCTTTGGTTTAACTCCTTTCTGACTATATCAGAGCACCACCATGACCTGGCTGAGCACAAGAGATGGAGCCTTTTACTCCATGACAATGAGCCAAGTGAGTTTGTGCTTTAATAAGTCACATATAGATAATGATGATGTTTCTTAGAAAGAGCTGCAGTCAAAACTCACATCAACAGATTTTAAGAAAAGCAGAGCAGCCTCTGTCCTCAGCTCTTCTGCCAGATGGGGCTCATGACACTGCTTTATCAAGGCTGACTGTTCTTTCCTTGGTTGGCCTCAGATTTTCAGAGACACTGAACATCCCCAAATACAACCTGAAAACTTTTACACATCGTTATTTCACTTGCTTGAATCTTCTGGAAAATTTCTGCCAAACTGCTTAGAAACACAAAGCTAAGAAATATGGACTCTTTGTGTCAGAGGCAAAACATTCTCGAACATTTCTTTCACTTTGGCAAAAGGGCTTGAACTCTGGTTGAACAAGGGTGTAAGATGTGGGGACAGTCCCTAAAAAGAGCCCTCTTGCCACCCCAAATCAGGTGGATTCCAGGCCTGAGGGAAGCAGAGAAGGAGGAAAGGAGAAGGGATAGCAGAACTCCAGTTTCCATAGGGTCAGCAGACACATGAGCTGTGAATCCCATAATACACTGAGTGTACTCAGACTGGAACTAAACAGGAGTACCCAAACAATCAGAACTATGAACTTCTTCAGGCTGACAGCTGAACTACAAGGGAAAGGGAGAAAGTATCCATCCCATTTGCAGTGAACCCCTGAAATAATCTGGAAGGCTAAAGATGCCCTCTTTTACTGAGGGCAGAGGAACCAAATCTGCCACATGAGCAAACAGGTTGCGAGAAGAAAGCGTTGGGGAAGGTGAAATGAGTGCTGGAGGCTGGAAGGACAAAAAACAAATCAAAACTGGAATTGATCTTACAGAACTGTAAAATTCAATTCCAGTTGTTCAACAGGAACGTGCAGGAAGATATTCTTCACTATTGGAGTGATTAAACCCTGCAGAAACTTTGGTGATGGCACCACAGGACAGAAGTCATCGTCCTGCTGATCAAAGACTGCAAGTTTCAAAGATCTACCTTGAGTGGGATTTGTTTCTCGGAAGTCTGTCCTACCCCAGCCCATTTCTCAGGATGTCCCCACACTCAAGTTAATGATCCTCTTAATACCTGAGTCCCTAAATGTTGCAAGCTGAACAGTCATGAAAGACAGAACAAAGGGAGAACTTTAGAGCAGAAGCAGCCAACTACCAGCCAGGAAGAATTTTATCTTGGCCAGAGAGTTCTTGTGTGATGCTGAGGAAATCATTTAAACCAGTCTGCTCACCAGCATAAATGCTGCATTCTGATTTTGAGAGAACACCAGAATTATATTTCCATGTTTAGTTTTCTAATTTTCAGAGATGCTGAGCCCAAACTCATCTCAAGTCACTGGGGAGGCATTCTGAACATCTGACTGTGATACTGCAGGCTGAAAATTAGGTCCAACCTACCTAATCACAGATTAAAAATAAGTAGATTTTAAATGCTGGTCTCTTTTTTTGGACCTACAACAGTACAACTGGAAATATTCTGTCATTTAATGGGCCTTGTGAAAACAAATAGTGCTTATGAAGCAGTTACTTTATAATAGATAAAAGACTCCACAGTGAATAGTTAATTGTGCGTTAACTATTTCAATACAGCTTTTGTTAAAAAAAAAAGTCTCGAGCATTCAAACACTGAAGTGAAGAAAGCACACAGTGCACAACCCAAATTCACAGTTCAACTTCCTTTTCCCAAAGAATGCTCATTTATTTGGGAGTTGTTTTCTGGTTTTCACTTTCCCATGTATCCACCAACACTCCAAAGGGCTCCAAAACTGCACTTAGAGAGACATCATCTATGACTTAAACATCAGATCTTCCCAGAAAGGCAGCTAACTGATCCGCAGCAGATCCAAATCTTATTTTCCCCCCACACTTAAGTTATGAAGAGCTTTCCAGTGGAGTTAACCAAGTTCAGGCTTTCCCATTTACTAAACATTAACTCTTTCAAATTGTAAACTCAATCTCCTATGTTGCAAAAGCCCCAAACCACAACTCATACTCATTCATATACAATACTTTTAAACAGCCCAGAGCTGATACACGTTTACTACACAGAGATTAGCAACAAAGAAGAAACAACACAAACTCTAGAATGTCAGACTTGACCTCTTCCCTCCAGACTGAAAGTGTTCACAAAAAAATAAACTCTTCAGCTTATTGTTATAGTTTGATACACAGAACAATGGTTGCTCATTTTTCATGTCCTCACTAATGTACTGGAGTGTCAGGCTTGTGCACAGTTTAAAAACAAACAAAAAAAGGCAGGGGGGCAGGGAAGTTACTTAAAATAACTTCTGAAAAATTCCAAGTTGTTTATTTGTTTCATCTCAGCTCATCCGTAATGAAGATGCTCTGATGTTTCATTTACTTGTAAGGTTAAAGGGGATACTCTTGATAATCTTCTTTAAAATATTCTAAACAAACAAAGAAGCCTGCAAACTTCCAGAGCGTTCACTCTGAGCTCAAAAATACTTTATTAAGACAAAGTGCTCCACAAGAAAGTCATTCAAAGAATTTAAAAGACCTGGGTTTGTTTCTGCTGCTCACTTGGGGAAATGCTACAGCCACTAAGCAATGCTACCTATCAGGAGGTTTGCTGCAGTAATCCAATGCTCAGGGAAAAAAAAAAACACGGCTAGAAAATTGGAATCCTGGCCCTCAATTTAGGCAGAATTCACCTTCACAATATAGTTAACTTAAAAGTGAAAGTAAATAGTGTGAGCCACCGAGATCAGTCAAAATCTTTATGCAAAGTACATATTATCACTAGGGAAGATAAGAAAGCCTTTAAGCAAGAAATGAAAACAAACCTATTTTTGAACATACAGCACCATATTAACTTGCTACAGTGTGCCAATGACAGCTCTCAGAGAATATCAGCTCAGCTGTGCTCTGGCTCTTGAGCTACTTAAAGACTCCGTTATGTCTATCTCGATCCCACTACAGGCCAGACACAAACAAGGAAAGAAGTCAGCCAGGGCAGATTTCAGCTCATAAGACAGATAATTCCTGGGAGAAATTGCTCTTTATACTCAGGTTTCACTACCCTTCTCAGCCTAGCAACACATTCTGCTACATTATGCTTAACCCCCTACCAGAAAAGGTTCACCCATGGACTTAATTACACCCTTTTCTTTATCAAACTGATTTAAACTCTTATCAGGAAGAGCTGCTATAACCTGGGTATCACCACAGCAGAGGGGATCAAGCCAGTCCTTCCCAAGCCTTCCCCCTCTCTCACTTCTCTCTAGGAGTACCAGGGCACAGCTGTTCAAAGCCAGACCAGCAGCCAGGAGACTTCAATCTCTCCCAGCAGTCAGGGAGAAGCAGCTATGGAGGTTCAACTCAAGATTAACAACTTGAGGAAGCAAGTGCCGCGCCAACCACCATCTGAAACCAGGCACACACATGGACACGGCCACAAAAAAGGCCTGAGCAACCAGCCACATTTATCTTTCACGGATTCTAAGAGCAGCTATTTCTGCTCTGTGCCTTCTGAATCCAAAACTACACATCAAGAGCAACAGAGCATTCTCTACAGTTTGCTTTCTGAATACTGTTACAGAATAAAACAAACAGTGTGAGGAAAAGCATAAGTTACAGGACAACAATAATCTGACTTTAGTGCTCTACACCCTGATCCCAGATGGAATTCGTGCACAGGCTATTAGGCATTGGATGGTGGGAGCAGCATTACATCCAATCCCAAGGCACGAAAGAGTGACTCATCTCGCAAAGCCAGAACTTCTTAATTGATCCTAATGCTTTTTCAGTTTGGAAACTGAAGATGGTCTGCAGAGGAAATGGAATTCCAAGACTTCCACCTGCCTGTATGTGATCTGGAGTGGCTGATGTGACCTCCTCTCCACTTCACCAAGCTCAGGCACAGCATTTCCCTTTCCAGCTGGATCATCCCTAAGTGCAGGGGCAGCAGGCACTGGATGAGGCTCATGGGTGACACGTAGCAGATGTCGGTGCTGTTCCTCAGAGAGGGGATTCATGTGAACTGTCAGTACCACATCTGCTATTAGCACCTCAGTTACTGATCAGGCACAGAGCTACGAGAGGCTCAGGATGGGAAGTCCATCCATGGACTGGTTTTCAAGTCTGTATCACCACAGCTTTTGTCAGACTGCTCTGCACACCTTGCCACAGTGTCCTGCTCAAAGCTGGCAAGCACCTTCTGTAATGTTACTCCACACAACATGAAATTCCTTAAACACCTCATGTTCTGGTTTAAATGCTTCCAGCATTCCCATTTAAAAAGACTCATTGAAAAATTCTCAGTGGTTTAAAGCTCAGCTAGAAAAATTTTGCTTTGGGCTGAAACTCAGTACAAGTTGTAAGAATCCACAACAACCACTCCTGCTTCATGAAACACAAAGGAAAGTCAGTAGGACCATCTTTAAACTGCAACCCAAAACAGCAGGGAAGGCAATAGCAAGGACAGGACAGAGGCTGCCCCAGTGCACAGGCGATGTGGAAGAACTGAACTCCCACACTCGCACACAGTGAAAAGAAATGGTGCATAATAAACATCAGTGTGTGAGCCTGGCTTTTCTGAAGAGCCCTGGTAGCCCAGCAGAGCCAAAGTGCTCATTATGGTCAATTGTGTTTTACTGTTACATGTTGTAGTTTACTGCTTCTTATTAGAGCCTATTGTTTCACTCGAGAGCTTGTGCATGCCTGTTTACACGAGAGACCACAGAGGTTCACATTCAGCATCATCCTTCTAAAAACCCTCCAGCAGATTAATTTCACAGAAGACTAAGACTCTGAAGTGGCTAATGGCTACTCAACGGCAATTGCTTTTCAAAGTCACTGAAGATGCATTTGTGTGAATGCCCTCAAACAGTCAGAGTGGCAGAGGAGACTCACTTCCCTTGAAACCTTGGATTTTGTGGGGCTTCCACTGCTGAGAAGACTACAGGCAGGACAGGAGGGCTGAGAAACGTGCAGAAATACACACAATGCACAGTCAACAATGAGTTAATGCTAAAATTCTTAATCACAGTGTAGCTAAATAGGCATCAACTTTCACACGGGGCTGAAAGCACTCACCAAACACAACAGGACTCATCTCAGTCACACATTCCAGGTAACACCTGCGTCCTGCTGAGTAACACCTTTAACCTGAAATGCACATCTTTCTCCAGAATTTAGCCATGTTTTATGACTGCAGCCTTTAGGTTTACAATTCCAAATCTTTTTACCAACTAGCCTATAGCAGACAGGTTACCCAGTGAACATCCACTGTGCATGGAGAACACCTCTTAATCTTCTAATTCTATCTGTATGATTATTATTTGGGAAACAGGACTCAAAGTAATAATTTAAACTGTTGCCTGATGGCTTGGACTTTCAGTCTGGAGATTTAAATCATCATTAACTCGACCTCTGCGTATACGCACAGAAATTCCTTGGTAGCTTACCAAAAATAAAACAATGACTGCAATGACAAGGCTGCCTTTTCCTATCCTAAGGAAAATGTCAACCAAAAGAAAACAATTTTCAGAGAAGTCATTCAAGCCTAGTTCCTGAACATAAATAACGTGTATCGAGCCACTGTTTGGTACTGCGGACAAGGTCAGTTTGCTGAGCCTATTAAAAATGTGTTAGCTTGTTACTGTAAATAAAACTTCACACCACAAGTTGTTTGGTTTCTGATGTTCTCTCTCTCCTTGAGAGTGTTTATCACAGGTTTACAGGGGTCAGGCTCACACATTTGGCTGCTGGACATGCTGAACGCAATGGCAAAAGAGTGAGACAACAAGCCAAGAACAGTGGTTACACATGAACCGCTCCTTCTCTCTCGCTGCTGTCCCTCCAGTTGTTGCTGTGGATGTCTTTAGCACAGCCAAGCTCACAGCAAAAATACAAGAGCTCTAAAAACAAGTCATTCTCAACAATTGTCCTGATATTCAGACTCCCTGCCTTCTTTCCCAACCATTTCTCTACCACAGCTTGAGTGTCACGATGCCACTCTGCCTCCAGACACCACTCACAGACAGACTTTTTGGGGTACCTGCTCCTCCATGCACAACTGAGACACAAACACCCAGTTGTTGTACTGCCGGAGCAAAAGCTGGCAGAGGACTTATCCAGCTTTCCTTCTCCGCAGCACAGCAGGCTTTGAAAAAGGCAACTCTTCTGTTTAGCTTCCCTTTCCTCTGAAACTGTCCCGGGCATAGCCAGCATGCCAAGAAAGAAATCCCAGCTGCGGAGCAGCTGCTCTACCAAAGGTGAAGTGGAAACTGCACTCTTTTCCTATGTGAGGCAATACAAGTGTAAAGGGTTGGGAAGCAGCAAGTAGTAAGGGGAAAGCAGATGTGATGTTGAGGCAAGTCTCATGCCCTAACGAGCCAAGAAAGACGAGTGTCTTCTGCGGAGGAAGTAAGATGACCAAGGGTACCCAAACCGTGAGCCCTGGAAGAACACATCCAGGGCTTGACAACCCCACCAGAACGAGAGAGATAGCGAGAGGAGCAAGGAAAGGAAGCAAGAAGGAAAAAGAGAGGCTGGGAGGAGGAGACGGGAGACAGAACGAGAGAACAGGTTGAAACAACTATGTTACGAGGACAGAGGTGGCAACATGCACACTAAAACACGGCAGGCGGGAGAGGAAAACGCTCGCGAAAGGAGCCAGCACAACACAGCTCGCACCGGCCAAGCGCAATTAGACAGGAGAGCCCTCGGAGAAAGTTTGCCCGGCATTCGGCCGCCGGTTCAACACCGCCGCTCGGCTCGGGCAGCGCACGGCGGGGACACCTCTGTCGCCACCCCCGCCGCCCGGCACCTGCCCTCCGCACCGAGCAGGGCAGGGCCCGGAGCCCTCCCACCCGATCGATCCGTAACCCCGCCGTGCCCCTGCCGGGGGAAGCGGGGGCTACTCACATCGTCCCACTTGACGAATTTGACGCCTTTCTTGAGGGTTTCGGAGACGCAGACGGGCTTGAGCTGCAGAGCGTGCACCCCTGGCTGTGCCCCGGCCATCTGCACCGCATGGACGCGCTCGCTCTGCCCCGGCGCGGAGAAGCCGCGGGAAGCGGCCGCTGCAGGAGGGACTCCGGGGCGCCGGAAACCCGGGAGAGAGGCCGGCAGAGGCGCCTGGAGCGGGCAGGGAGGCGGCTGCCCGGGCGGCGAGGGCGAAANACCGCCCGGCCAGCGCCGCCCGGCACTTGCCTTCCGCGGAGCCAAGTCCCGGTCAGCCGCCTTGGCTCCTCCGGAAGGCAGAAGGGCGGCAGGGAGACGCTGAGAATGGGAGATCCGTGTGCCTCCGCGGGAAGCACGCGTGGGGCTCCGGCACCGCACCGAAACGCCAGCCAAGGGAGCGAGGGTGAGTGTCCCCATGCGTCTCGTCCCACTGAGAGATGTGGCCAGGAGAGGTCCCTCGGGCTTCAAAGGGGGTGAGCGCAGAATCACACAGTGGTTGGGGCTGGAAGGGACCTCTGGAGGTCATCTAGTCCCCACATCCCTGCCAAGGCAGGGTCACCTGGAGCAGGTGCCACGGAAGTCCAGGTGAGTTTAGGGTGTCTCCAGAGAGGGCAACTCCACAGCCTCCCTGGGCAGCTGTTCCAGCGCTCTGCCACCTTCAACATAAAAGTTCTCCCTCATGTTGACTGCAACTTCTTGTCTTTTAGTTTTGAGGGAATAGTTATAGCAAAAGCAGAGCAGAGGGACAGCACTGAGCCAGTGATGCCAAAAGAGAAA